>APFE031032178.1:72401-95370 GCA_000404065.3 Pinus taeda | reverse complement strand
TGGAAGGAGGGGTTGCCCTAGGCCATGAGTGCAGCATCACAAACCATAATAGTGAGATTTGGAGCTATAACAATATTGGCTAGTACAAGAGCTAGGGGGTTGTAGCTCCCTTCCAGTAGAAGCTGGAAAACGAGAGAAGGTTGTAACCTTCTATAGGTAGAAGCCTGTGTACTGGTATGAGTATGCACCAGTATAAGATTGTAAATAGATTTTCCTATTATTAAAAGAAGACAAAGATGACAACAGCAGGTGGTTTTCACCCACATTGGGTTTCCACCTTAAATCTTGGTGTTCATGTGTGTTTCTTATGTGTGATGGTATATTCTCTTATTACTGCACATGGTTACTATTTAATGTTTAATAAAGTACTGATGCACTAATTAAAGATCAAAATATGATGAATTAACTAAATCATAAGTTCACTAGATATACATTGGTTTCCTTAAGAACAGTTGTGTGCACACACGAGTTCCCTTCACTGAAGTAGCATATATAAATACAATTATGGAAATGGAAAAATATTGATTTGTAAATATTGATTCACCCCCCCTCTCAGTATTATTTCCAACATGACCAATATCATTGTAGGATGGAGTCTGTAGACAACAACTCATCAGTGAGTTTCATTCCTTCCATAGAAATTTTGTCATCCATGTATCCTAGGTTAGTTATGTTCTTTTTTTCATTTTTCATCTTCGTGACCCCATAAACTTACGGTTAAATTATTTTGGTTTGGTGTTTCTATGGAAAAGTTCATTCAGTTCTTTTCATGGGCTTTCCAGTCCAACAATGTTACACTACTCTTCTTCCTCATAGGAGTTGACCGCCAGGTCAAATCCCTTTAAATATCACCTATTAAAAACATCTTATGAGAGTTTATTTCTATATATTCATTCTCTGATGTTAACTATTAATTTTGTATGCGTACATGGCGAAACAAGGGGTTTCGCACTACCGCAGTCGTTCAACCCTTACCCACATTATACAGGGATGTTATTTCCCGTAATGAATCCGCATAAATTTTTTTCCGTGGAACCAATTACTACCTTCCTTCTACTCTTCCATTACTGCTCTTTAATTTTACTCAATTCGGTCTTCTTTTGCTTGAGTTTCAAGTAAGAGGTTCTCACCAACTTCCTCAGGAATTTGATAGTGTCCTTGCTGCTATTCGTGTAGCCTTCTCTAGCTCGTATGCCTTCTCTTTACTAGATATGGTGGGCTATGCAATTCTCTAGGTCAATGCAACATATTATTTCAATATTGGTGTTCCCTTCTACATCAACAACGTGTATTGTTGTATCGTCTAGTATAATGATTCATTGGTCTGTAAATTTGAGTAATACTCTATTCCCCAAGGGGTTTTTGTGTAACCAGGTATTATATATGAAATTCTAGTTGAATGGAAGAAATTTTATCCTTTTTAATTTCCCCGTGGTTGAGGTTAAGGCGTTAGACAATAGACAATTTAAATTATGTGTGTTATACATTAGAAATGAATACAATCCATTGTAATTTTTTTTTTTGAGCTCTACCAATTCGTAAAGTATCAGTAATGGTTGCATTTTACATCGATTTTTTATTTATGTGCCTATAGTGTAACCCAATGAGTTCTCTTTCACGGTTACTATGTATTCTTGCACCTTATTTTATCTTGTGTAGTTGGTAATGACTTCTAAAGTGGGTCAAACCTACAACATTATTATTGTAATCTTGACTCTTTTTATGATAGTTACATTACCACAATCGTTAAAATACCTATGCTCCTTCCTTTTAGTTTTCTTCTTTCCCTGCTCACAAGTATGCGGTTTTATCGAAATAAGATCCTACTTCAAATCTAATTTGTTTATTACTATTAATGTTATGATATCCAGAATTCATTGGTTTCTCCAACTTTTCAAATGAAATGAAATCATCCATCTTTTATTCTTATGCATAGATTCTCTTTTTATGTAATCGTGTTGTTGGATTCCCTTATCCTAAGAATACATTGCATATCTGAAATGAAATTACTTTACATTTATCATGGAATCTAAGCTTTTGGCCAACCTTAGGGAAAATTTCTTAAAGTATCTAACTCAAGTACTTCTTCTCCTAAACAGACCAAACAAACTTTGCTAGATTACCTAAATTACTTATATATCTTGGACACTAGCAATAAATAATATCATATTAACCTTTATTGAAATTTCTTACAGTTGTATGCTAAAATACAGTTGGTAATCCAGATTTCTTTTTGTTAAAAAATATCTATACATCGTTTATACTATTCATGAGCACTGATTTAAAAAATTGATAGTTATCTTGACCCAGTTTTCTCTAACGAAAATCATGATATTACAAGTAGTAATTAATGAACATAGGAGATATGAATTAATTCCTGTAATAATATTTCCATGTATTAGAATTAATTAACCTATAATAGTTCTAGATAATAGAATCTACTATTCATATTATTAATTCTTGTAAAAGTATTGTAATATTTTCATCATATTCTAGTTGAATTAATTCTAACAAATCTAGTGCTTAACATAGATAAACCACATAAAGTAACCAACTTTATGAAGAACTAGAAATTTTATGCCATAATTAAGCAGCAGTCTGCATGCTAACAAATGTATCAGTATGTACTCACAAAATATCGTTGAGTTCATTCATTTAACATCCCAATGATCATCATTACAAGAATTTAAATAATTTTTTCCTATCTAGCAACTTCTTACAGTAACAACCGAAATAACCTAGAAAGAATGATTTTCCTCCCAATCGTGAACCTTCTCTTCTAGTTCTCCCCCATGCTAAGATCCTCTTTCTCCCAGAATCAACAACCCTTTATTGTTCTAGTAAAGGCATTCTTATGCCTCACTTTCCCCAGCAGAATTTCCATAACAATGTCGCATTTTTCTAGGTTCTTCTAATCCCCATAGCCTAGGCTTTTCCTACTTTTTGTTTTTTAAAGGATTCTTTTTTTTCCTTTAAATCTCGTCTTTTCCACTACGGTGATTTATTCACTCATTCCATTGTTGTTTGCCCCACACTAGGTGATTTATTAGATTTTTCTCTCCCCACCTAATCAATCACATAAATTTCCTCCTAGGGATTTTTAGGAGTGATTTAGGAAAGTTTTATTTCGATCCTATTCATTCACATTGGATTACGCATCAGAATAATGATCTCGTTAATTCACTTGTTCTTTTCCGAGTTAGTTATCCAAAGTGATATTTTTAATATTATTCAAATCTATTAATTACATCATCATACTTATTCCAAAAATATTGATTATGGCTTCCATGCCATTACTAATAATAGTTAAACTACTAAAAGAGTATTCATAGGAGCATAGGGGGGTATTATATCTTTCTCCTCTAAAAAAAGAACATTGTCCTTGGTGTTTATTATTCTACCACTTCCTTTTCAAATAGAGCTAGATAATTTTCTTTCATGTTACCTTCACGTTCCCAAGTAGCCTCCTCAGGAGTAAAGTTCCTCCACTACACTCTAACTTGATTGACGACTGCATTTTGGAGCATGGTCTCTTTCCATTCTAAGATACAGAGTGGCTCTGGTAGAAAGTCTCCTTCAGGTTCCACCTGTATCAAATTCTAGTAAACCACATGAGAAGGATCATGAACATATTTTTTTAATAACTATACATTAAATAAATTAGGAAATTTATTATGACTGGGTAGAGCCAACTCATATGCTACTAGACCCACTTGATCCAAAATTTCAAACGAATTGCAGAGTCGTACTGTTAGTTTAGCACAAATGCCCATTATGAGAGTAATTTTCTGAGGTTTAACCCTCAAATATACGTGCTCTCCAACTTTTAATTCTTTATGTGTTCTCTTTTTTTTTGCATAGCGATATTGAGCTATTTTAATATTCTGTTGAATTCTGTAGGAATTTACAGGGTAAGTTTCTCAGATAGAACACCAAAGGACACCGCTCACAAACAGATCACAGATCAATTCACCAGTATTCTTGACTTGGTTAAAACCCTAAAAGAGGGAAACAGTCCACGGCCTATGCCAATGCGGCCACTTCAGGCAATTTATTAATAAAAGAAAGAAAATTTACATAAGCTTCTCTCATGAACGGTCTCCCTATAAATGTCCCTCCATACTCTTTAAATATAGATCATGGACCAATCAGGTGTTAATCCACGAATCAAGTGTCGATAATATTGAGGAGAGGATGAATTTTCGGATCACTTCATGTCTATAACATATCATGACTGTCGGATTGTAAGTTACAAAAGTACATAGTAAAGAAACACACTTTACCTAACTCTACACTAGTCCAAGTTATACTCAACTATTTCTTATGTGTCAGAATATCCTAACATCCCCCCTTAAGAAAAACTTGGGATAGGATTGAAGGATGTAAAAATATGACACAATAGGAGAAGGAATGAGGCATTAGAGTCTATCCCCCCTAGTGAAAACTTCCTAAACTCCAACCATAAATTCAAGTTTAGTAAACTTCGCCTCACACTGTTTGCTCCATTTCCTACAAAGCATCTGGGAAAAGAATCAACCTATCCATATTTTGGCTCCAACTAAGTGGTCTATGGAATTTCCTTCCATACAGAGCTTCAAAGGGGCTCATTTGTATAAATGTTTGATAGCTTTTGTTGTAGGAAAACTCAGCCAAATGAAAAAACTCTTCCCACTTTGTGGGTCTATCCATTACATACTTTCGGAGCATATCCTCCAAACTCTTATTAGTCCTTTAAATTTGTCCATCCGTATGAGGATGGTATGCATCACTAAATTTCAAATTAGTCCCCAAGCCCCCAAATAAGTCCTTCCAAAAGTTAGAGGCAAATTTTGCATCTTTGTCTGAAACTGTCATTTTTGGTATGCCATGAAGTCTGAAAATGTCTTTCATGAAAATGTTTGCAACTTGTGTAGTCCCAAAGGTAGACTGTATGGGCATAAAGTATGTCACTTTATTCAATGTGTCTGCCACTACCATAATGGATTCATGTTAATACTTGTTCCTTGGTAACCCGGTTATAAAATCCATGGAGATCGCCTCCCATTTCCATTCTGGAATGGGTAATGGGTTCAATAATCCTGCCAAAGTTGGTGCTCCACTTTCACTTGTTGACACTCTAAGCATTTTTCCAAATAATCTGCTACCTCTTTCTCCATACCTGGCCACAATAATTTTGTCTTAATGTTAACATTTCCTGGTATCCTGGGTGACCAACATATGGTCTCTTGTGGTGCTCATCCAAGATAATTTGTTTCAATACCGCCACATTAGGAATATACAGTCTGCCTCGATAACTAATCAAGACTTCCAGGTTTAAAGCATAACCCTGGCATCTATTTATGTTGTATTCTCAGTTGTATCTCTTGATACTGAGGATCTTGTTGCACAGTTAGTTGCACCTGTTCATCAAAATTTATTTTTATGCAGCTTATAGCGCTTGCTATCAAGGAATGAGAATGCCTACTTAGTGCATCAATAATATTTTCTTTTTTTTCCTTTGATATGCTTTATTTCATATTCAAATTCACTAAGGAATGTTAACCACCTTGCTTGTTTTGCATTTAAATCAAGTTGACTAAAGAAATACTTTAGGATGATATGGTCAGTTACTAGAACAATTTTTTTTCCTTGTAAATAATGCCTCCACATTTTCAAGGCATGTTTTACAAAAGCTAGTTCTAGATCATATACAGCATAATTTTGTTCATGTTTTTTCAGCTCTCTTGACTCATAAGTTATGACAACATTTTCTTGCAGTATCACACCCCACAATCCTTATAAACAAGCATTTGTGAACACCGTAAACTCCTTATTTGGATATGTTATTTTTAAAATAGGAGTTATTGTCAGCATTTGCTCCAGTTTTTCAAAGCTCTCCTAGCATTTGTCTTTCCATTCAAAATTTACTCCCTTCTTCTATAGGGAGGTAATGGGGTAAGCTAGTTTTGAAAATCCCTCCACAAATCTTTGATAGTACCCAACAATTCCCATAAATGAGTGGACTCTTGATGCATATTTTGGTACAGGCCAATTCATAATGGCTCTAACTTTCTCAGGGTCCATTGCCAACCCATCTTTGGAGATAATATGTCCCAAATATTGAATTCTGAGTTTATAAAACTCACACTTACTATTTTTTGCATAAAGTTGATGCTCCCTTAATTTTTGTAACACCAATCTGAGATCCTCCTAGTATTATTCTTCATTTTTAGAGTATACTAGGATGTCATCAATGAAAACTAATACAAATTGGTCAAGATACTTATGGAGTACACTATTCATTAGACACATGAAGGTTGTGGGTGCATTGGTGAGACTGAAAGGTAACACCACAAATTCAGAATGACCATATCGAGTTCTAAATGTTATTTTGTGAATATCCTCATCTTTTATGCATAACTGATGATAACCAGTTCGCAAATCAGTCTTTTAAAAGAAAGTTGCTCCCCTCATTTAGTCAAACAGATTGTCAATCCAGGGTAGGGGATATTTGGTTTTAATGGTTAATTTATTCAATTTCCTATGGTTGATGCACATTATAAATTTTCAATCTTTTTTCTTGAAAAACAATACTGGAGCTCCCTACGGTTACACGCTCGGTCTGATATAACCCTTATCTAACAACTCTTGTAGCTGCATTTTCAATTCTAACAGTTCTGGTGTACTCATTCTATACGGATCTTTGGATATGAATGTAGCACGTGGCCTAAGTCAATAGAGAAGTCTATGTCTCTACAAGGGGGTAACATGGGAATTTCCTCTAGGAAAACATCCCAGAATTCTCTTACTATAGGTAAAATTTCTAACATTTTGGTTTTTATTTATTGTTCAACTTTTCCCACATGAACCCTATAAATTTGACATCCTTTCCTTGTTGTTCTTTTTAGCTATAAAGAGAATATTCATCTGACTGAGACTGGTTTTGGTTTTCCTTTCATCAAGAATGGATGTCCTTGTGAGTCAATGCAGTTTACAGCTTTTTCTAAAAAAACTATAACTTTTTGTTGTTCCAACCAATCTATACCAATTAATATATCATATGATCCTAAGGGAAGGATATTTAATTTTAATTCTATTGAATATCCATTTAAATCCACCATCCATTATTTTAATTGATGTGTTATTTTTCGTTTGATACTAGTGGCCAACTGTACCAACCAAGAATTTTGAAACTTTTTCGACTTCAAATTACACTTTTCCGCAATACGAGAGATAATATAGCTTAAGCTATCCCCAGGATCCACTAAAAATGACACAAGTTGGTTTTGGATAGTACCTTCGATCTCAATCATTGTAGATGGATGTTTGACCTATCGATCTTCTAATGTGGTACTAATCCTTAGAATATTTCTTGCCACATCGCTCACCGTAGTTTCCTCATGTACAACTTGGATATTCTGAATTGATCTGGGATTATGTGGAAAATCCCTCAACATATGTGGTTTGCCACAACTCGGGCATTTCAGTGGCTCCTTTTCTCTACCTCGAGTGCCCTTTTTGATGGTCAATTCCATGGGTTTCGATCTCGTGTGTGATTGTGTTGGTTGACTTGTATTTCCTTTGTTAAAAAAAATTCATTGGTGATCTTTCCCAAAAAAATTAAATAAGTAGGCTTCTATCTTTTCATATTCATCCCTGTTTTATTTTTATCTTTTTCCTACCATGGTTTGGAACCTTCATTCTAATTTCTAAATTGTTGGTAGCAATTTATGGCTTTCCTAACTTCTTCATCCATAGTCCTTGGATTGTCGTATTCAATCCTTTCCTTATACACTGCTAGTAGACAATTAAAAAATATATGTACCTTGGGTTTGTGAATTTTGTCACAAACTCATCCATGGTAAGTTGCGCTAACCTTAGTTCATGGAATTCTTTTTCACGGTCATCATCTCTCACTCAAGTAACAAGATTTAAATTTCTATTGAAATTCCTCTCATGAGAGTGTTCTCTCATCCAACAAATGTTTCATTTTTTTTCTCCTACCACAGGGTGGATTTCCCCTGTAGCTGGTAAACAACTAGTCTTTCTTTCAAGTTGCTTTCATATTCATACACCTAAAAGTATTTGACCATGTTCAAAATCCAAGCTTGTGCATCTTCCTCCCTTTCCCTGTCAAAGGTAGGGGGTTTAATTTTTGGGAATTATCCTTGTAATTCCCTCTTTTTTTATCCTTATGGGACTTAGAATTTGTTTTATCAGATTCTTCAACACTTCTAGATTTTTTCAGCATTGCGTCAACTTGCTTCCATTTCGACCCTTTCAATTATGCACTCCTATAGTTGGATTTCTCTGTTGATTCTCTTATCATATGTTCTTGATCTTTACTTTCCTTTAGCAGTCATTCATTGCTACTCCAAATTTGTGCAAACTCTTGCTATAAATTCTCTACAACCTCCACAATCTGAGATTTGGGATTAGAGGCAATGCCTTCCCCTCCCAGCTCTACATACAATCCCTCCCCTCCGGACATGATTGGAGGTAATTTATTTACCCATTGTATCAATCTGTTTTACCTGTGTACCTTATATCCACAACATCATTTTGTTATCATCACTTACAGTATACAGATAGAAAAAAATATATATATTTATATATATATATATATATATATATATATATATATATTTTTTTTTTCATTATGACTATGGTGGTCCAAACTAGGCCCAGTGTTAAACTTGGGCTCTGATATCCTATGTGACATACCTCCTTTTCATTCAACCAATTTTTTTTTTTTAGTGATAGTTATGTAATTACATTTATCTTTACTTAACTTAGTTCAATTTGGTTCCTTTAATCATTCCAATATGTGTTTCTAGTTTCCTTTACATATGAAGTTCTAAGGTTAGTATTAATGTGTTATCCCCTACCCAAATGGGGTCCTTTTACTAGCATGAGATACATATTTTTCTTCTTATAGTTTTTATTCCACCACTCTTTCCTTTCCATTGTAATTCATGACTTCACATGGAAATTCTTAATACGACCTCTTATTTGCATGAGATAATGGTTTCACACTGCTTTGGCAACTCTTTTATTTATAAGATTTACTATTTATGTTTTATGAATTTGACTGAGTCATGTGATATGTCCACTTGTATTACCTAACCTTTACCTACGTTATAATTATTCATATGGTTGTTAATACCTAACACCTCTTTCCCATTTAGCTCCCAACGTTCCACCTATAGTATTCGACTTAATGGAAAATAATATCATTAGCCGCTTACCCTACTAGGCACGCACCAGTTGGCTTCTTGGGTTCTGAATTTGAGGTGTTCATCGTACCCCTACCACTTCTTCCCTCCAAACTCGGTCTTATAACTGTCCAATGCCATCAGCTGGTCACTTGGTCCTCACATAGGTGTTCTTCCCAGGCTTACGTGAACAACTCAGATCTCTTGAGGCAGATCAGAAGATTGTGAATAGCCCGATCAAACCCTAATTGTACTTTGGATGTGTTTACCTTTTATTTCCCTTACCTCACTCCAAAGGTTGTTTTCCAAACTTCTCAGTTGCACAAGGGTTTTCTTTTCTTTGGTCGAGGTTTTCCTCCTACATATGTGTCATCAGGGACGATGGGTGATGGATTGCCTTGTGAACCAATGTTGGGTGAATCCTTTAATCCCTGCTCAAGGTATACCATGTACACTACATGAAGCCACTCCATCGCTACTCTTTTTCTCAGCTTGCTTTGTCACAGTATTCACACAGGGGGTTCCTCAGATCTATTTTCAGGTAATTTCATTCCTTAGGGGTGTTATCCCCCATTACCCATCTCTCGGTTTCTAATGTTTTTAGTGATTTAAATTGTTTTTATTCCTATCCTTATATGATATATGACGGTTGTGTGGGTTCAATGCTAACCAAGTGACGTCAGTGTTGCAAGGGCAGGGAATTATAAGCAATTTTTTTTCTTTGTTCATCGTCGTGGAATTTTTACTTCCCTTTGTCCGAACGATATCATTATAGGATGGATTCTACCGATGACATCCCCTCTGTGATTTTCTTTCCTTCCACAGAAATGTTTTCATTCATGTACCCTGGGTTAACTGTTTTTTGTTTTTATGCATCTTGGTGACCCAGAAACTTACGATTAAATTATTTTGGTTTGGTGTTTCTATGGCAGGGTTCATTCAGTTCTTTTCGTGGGCTTTCCAGTCCGATGATGTTACTTTACTCTGCTTCCACATAGGAGTCGACTATCATGTGAAATCCCTTTAAATATCACCTGTTAAAAACATCTTATGATGGTTGATTTCTATCTATTCCTTCTATAATATTTACTCTTAAGTTTGTATTCATATATGGCGAAACAAGGGGTTTGGTGCCACCACACTCATTCACCCCATACCCACACTATACAGGTATGTTATTTCCCATTATGAATCTACATATTTTTTATGTTTATTTTTCCGTGGAACCAATTACAACCTTCCTACTAGTTTTCCATTACCACTCTTTCATTTAACTCAAGTCGGTCTTCTTTTTCTTGAGTTTCAAGTAAGAGGGTCTGACCTGCTTCCTCAAGATTGTGATAGTGTCCTTGTTGTTGTTTATGCAATATTCACTTTCTTGTATGCCTTCTCCTTACCATATATGGTTGGCTATGCAATTCTCTAGTTCGGTGCAACATAGTATTTCAACACTAGTGCTCCCTTCTACTTCAATAGCATGTATTGTTGTATCGTCTACTATAATGATTCACTGGTATGTAAATTTCAAAGTAATACTTTTTCCCCAAAGGTGTTTTTGTGTAACCAAATATTATATATGAAATTCTAGTTGAATGGAAGAATTTTTACCCTTTTTAATTTCCCCATGGTTGGGTTTAAGGTGCTAGACACCAAACGATTTGAATTCTGAGTGCTATACATTAGAAATGAATACATTGAGTTGTAACTTTTTGTTCTGAGCTCTACCAATTCATAAAGTATCAGTAATGGTTGCATTTTACATCGATGTTTTGATTTATGTGCCTATAGGGTAACCCCAACAAGTTCTATTTCATGTTTACTACGTATTCCTGCACCTTATTTTATGTTGTGTAGTTGGTAATGACTTATAAAGTGGGTCAAACCTACACCATGATTATTGTAAGCTTGACTTTGTTTATGACAGTTACATTACAACAATGGTTAAAATACTTATGCTCTTTTTTTTATAAATTTTCTTCCTTCCCTATTCACAAGTATGTGGGTTTATCGAAATAAGAACCTATTTTAGATCTAATTTATTTATTTCTATTAATGTTATCCAAAATATATTGGCTTCTCAAACTTTTCAAATGAAATTAAATCTTCCTTATTTTCTTCTTATGCATAGGTTCTCTTTTGATGTAATTCTATTGTTGGATTCCCTTATCCTAATAATACATTACAGATCTTAAATGAAATTAATTTACGTTTATCACGGCATCTAGACATTCATTCCACCCTTGGGACAATGACTTAACGTCTCTAACTTAACTTCTTATTCTCCTAAATAGACCTAACAAACTATGTTATACTACCTAACTTACTTATATCTCTTAGAGTCTAGACACTAGCAATAAACAATATCATATTAACCTGACATTCATTCCACCCTTGGGACAGTGACTTAACGTCTCTAACTTAACTTCTTATTCTCCTAAATAGACCTAACAAACTATGTTATACTACCTAACTTACTTATATCTCTTAGAGTCTAGACACTAGCAATAAACAATATCATATTAACCTGACATTCATTCCACCCTTGGGACAGTGACTTAAAGTCTCTAACTTAACTTCTTATTCTCCTAAATAGACCTAACAAACTATGTTATACTACCTAACTTACTTATATCTCTTAGAGTCTAGACACTAGCAATAAACAATATCATATTAACCTTTATTGAAATTTCTTACAGTTGTATGCTAAAATGTAGTTGGTAATCCAAAGTTTTGTTTTTCTTAAAATAGGATCTATACACCATTTACACTGTGGATGAGCACTAGAGTCAAAAATTGATAGTTATGTTGACCCATTTTTCTCTAACGACAATCATGATATTACAATTAGTAATTAATGAACATAGGACATATGAATTAATTCCTGTAATAATATTTCCATAGGTTAGAATTAATTAACCTGTAATAATTCTAGATAATAGAAGTTATTATTCATATTATTAATTCCTGTAATATTTTTATCATATCCTAGTTGAATTAATTCTAATATCTTTGTTGCTTAACATAGATAAATCACATAGAATAACCAACTTTATTAAGAACTAGAAATTTTATGCCATAATTAAACAACAGTCTGCATGCTAACAAATGTATCAGTTTGTACTCACATAATATCGTTAATTTCATCCATTTAACATCCCAGTGATCATCATTAAAGGAATTTAAATAATATTTTCCTATCTAGCAACTTCTTACAGTAACGTCCAAAATAACTTGAAGAGAATGATTTGCCTCCCAACTGTGAAGCTTCTCTTATGGTTCTCCCCTATGTTGAGATCCTCTTTCTTCCATATTCAACAAACCTCTATTGTTTTTTTAAAGGCATTCTTATGCATCACTTTCCCCAGCAAACTTTCCATAACGACATCCCGTTTTTATGGGCTTTGTCAATCCCCATAACCTAGTATTTTCCTATTTATTTATTTTTAAAGGATTATTTTGTTTTCCTTTAAATCCCATTGTTTCCACTCTTCTGCTTCATTCCCTATGTTGAGATCCTCTTTCTTCCATAATCAACAAACCTCTATTGTTTTTTTAAAGGCATTCTTATGCATCACTTTCCCCAGCAAACTTTCCATAACGACATCCGGTTTCTATGGGCTTTGTCAATCCCCATAACCTAGTATCTTCCTATTTATTTATTTTTAAAGGATTATTTTGTTTTCCTTTAAATCCCATCGTTTCCACTCTTGTGCTTTATTCACCCATTCCATTGTTGTTCCCCCCACACTAGGTGATTTATTGTATTTTTCTCTCCCCATCTAATCAATCATATAAATTCGCTCATAGGGATTTTTAGGAGTGATTGGGAAAGTTTTATTTCCATCCTATCCATTCACATTGGATTACAGATTTGAATAATGATCTCATTAATTCACGTATTCTTTTCCAAGTTAAGTCTCCAAAGTGATGTTTTTAATATTATTCAAATATATTAATTACATCATCATAATTATTCCAAAAAGATCAATTTTGGCTTCCATGACATTACTAAAATAGTTCAACTACTAAAAGAGTATTCATAAGAGCATAGGGGGGTATTACACAAAGAAATATGATAACTTGGGAACTCTAGATAGTATAGATGTATAGAAAGAAAACTAAATTAAATAATATAAGAATGTCACATACCTTCGTTACACTAGTATTTGTATACCTTCATTAAACCATATGATTAAGAATAAATAGGGCATAGACATTAATTTATATACACCACAACCAATATTACTATAATGTAATCCATGGACTCCCTAATACCTCTAACCCTTTTCATTTCACACAATTTCTACCTTATTTAACCGTGTCCTAGACTAAAGGGTTTGACCTAAATTGATTCCTTCTATCTGTGCAAACATAGGCATTGGTGAAAGGGAACAACAAGTCATTTTTAAAGTTTCAATTTCTACAAACACAGGAGTTGGTGCAAGGGAACAGCAAGTCATTTTTTCCCAGTCACGCAATCTATAAAAACATAGTTTAAAGATCACCTCCAAACTCCTCAACAAAGATTTAGTTTGGAAACTCACTAGCAAGTTATCAAATAGACCCTGCTCTACACAAAACCCAGATGGCAGAATTTCGAATTTCATCTTCCTTTGATCATAAATTGACCCACAAGTTTGATGATAGTTTTCCCTTACGAATTTCCCTTCTTTTGTTGGTTTGATCCAAAGTGCTATGTATTCTCAAGCCTGTAACTTCCCTTATTTTGTTGGTTTGATCCAAATTGCTATGTATTCTCAAGCCTGTAACGTAAATGGCTCTTTCCAATAGACAATATTGGATGCAAAAGAACTGGATTAAAGGATTAACTAAAATTTGATTCTCCAAGTTCTCATTTAAATGTAAATAACAGAGAGAAGACAATGCACGAATTACTCACTATACACGATAATTTATTTGGGAAGTATATTAAAGAATAAAGACCAAAACAATTTTAGCCCATGGGGCTTTGAATTGACAATGAATGGGTGTACTGTTAAGGCAATCCTTGCGATAGGTCACTGGTTCAAATCCCCCGTGGGTGCTTACCTACAAAAAAAAAAGACCAAAACAATTTCAAACTCCAGATATTAATATGACTATTAACAAGCCTCACAAATGCTCGTAAAATTAAATATCTCATACACACTTACAAATTTGACTTGCTGATAAAAAAACCAATTGTCTAAGAAATGTTGTTCAGTTAACTTCAATCTCACACAGAGAACAAAACTTCCCTCCTCCCCTGCTCCAATACAGACTCCAAAATATTTCATAAAAAATTTCCTCTTTTTTTTCAAAACTGAAAAAATAAATAAAATAAATAAAAATAAAAAATAAATAAAAGAATAAAAAACAAAATAAAAATAAAAAAAAATAATTTTAAAAAAATAATAAATAAATAAATAATAAATAATAAATAAATAAAATATAAATAAATAAAAAATAAAAAATTGTCCAGGAAATGAGTTCATGGATGTGAACCAATTTCCCTTAGCTCTAACTCGCTGCTTGTAGGTTTTAACCCCGTACAAAAATTACTTGCATACGAATTCTAAGAACAGAAAATAAACAATACGAGAGCATAACAAATAAAACATATATACACAAAGATTTTCCCTTGGATCCAAAAACGGGACTGCCAGCTTGATTTTTCATTATGTTCCTTTCAATGTTACAATACATATATAGACATGTCGAAGCATCCAATACCTTGGACCGAAAAACCATCGTTCCCAAAACCGTGTGCTAAAACCATGCACAAAACCATAGGTAGGTTCTCTAGTCGTCGAAAGAGTATAACACAACCCAACATTCTCCCACTTCTTGTTTTATTTCCACAGGGGGCCACAGGAGAGTTTAGTCATTTATCCAGCCCTGTAATGCCCATTGTTTCTCTACACCAAGAGAACTTCTCAAAGCTCACAGATTTTTTCAATGCATCTACAGTATTCTTCAAAGTGCCCACCTTTACCAGCAACGCCCTTTTTTCTTCTATCATATCCCTCACAAAGTGATACTGAACATCAATGTGCTTTGCCTTTGAATGGTAAGCAGGGTTCTTTGCCAAGAAAATTGTGCTTTGGCTATCACAGACTATTCTTATAGCTCCCTACACTAACCGCATACTTGAACACAATCTCTGCAACCAAACTAATTCCTTTCTTGCATGAGTGGCTACCATGTATTTTGCCTTTGTAGTTGATAATGCCACTACAGATTGTTTCTTACTCATCCAACTGACTGCACCTCCAAATAGGTTAAAAACATACCCACTTGTAGATATTCTCTGATCCAGATCTCCAGCCCAAGACTGCACCTCCAAATAGGTTAAACACATACCCACTTGTAGATCTTCTCTGATCCAAATCTCTAGCCCAGTCTGCATCAACAAATCCATGAATTCCAAAACTCTGTCCAATCATGGTCTTTCTTAGTAGCACAAACCATAATCACTAATGCCACGCAAATACCTGAAAACCTACTTCACTATTGTCCAATGCTCCTTCCTTGGTTTTGACATAAACCTACTCAATACTCCCACTGCATGTGCAATTTCTGGTCTAGTACAGACCATCGCATACATCAGGCTACTGACTGGACTTTCATATGTAACACGACACATGTCCTCTTCCTCCTCTTGTGTCTTGGAACACTGTTCAGCAGATAACTTTACACTTACAGGAATAGGAACCTTCACTAGTTTACTATCCTGCATATTAAACCTCTATAGTATTTTCTCGACATACTTCCTCTGGTTTAAGCAGAGCTTCCTCTTTGCCCAATCTCTCTTAATTTCCATGCCCAAAATATAGTTTGTAGCACCAAGATCTTTCATGTTGAATTTGGAGGACAATTGGGTCTTCAAATCCTGGATAATTTCTTTGTCATTTCCAACCAGCAACATATCATCCACATACAAGACCAGATAAATAACACGGTCACCAATTAATTTAAAATACACACAATGATCTGCTTTGCTTCTGGTGAAGCCAAGTCCCCGTATAAATGTATCAAATTTCTGATACCACATCCTTGGTGACTGTTTTAACCCATACAGAGACTTCTTTAACTTGCATACTAGTTCTTTCTTACCCTTCACCGCAAAGCCTTCAGGTTGCTTCATGTAGATTTCCTCTTCCAAATCCCCGTGAAGAAATGCTGCCTTCACATCCATCTATTCTACCTCAAAATCAAAAGCAACAGAAACAGATAAAAGTAATCTAATAGAAGTTACCTTGGCAACACGAGAAAAAATATCACCAAAATCAATTCTCGGCACCTGCGAATAACCTTTTGCTACCAACCGAGCTTTGTATTTCTCCACCTTCCCTTCTGCATTTGTCTTCTTCTTGAACACCCATTTGCTTCCAATGGGTTTCCTTCTAGCTAACAACTCCACCAAATCCCATGCCTCATTTTTGTGCAAAGATGTCATTTCAACAACCATGGCCTCTTTCCAGAGTTTTCCATCCTCTGAATCTACTACTTCCTTCACATTTCTGGGATCATAATTAGTAATAGATAAAGCAAAATTTGAACAAAAAGTAGATGGACTATACCTTTCTGGCTTCCTTCTTTCTTGAACTGATCTTCTTACAGCCAGAGTTTATGGCTCTTCATCTTCTGATTCCTCTTCTTCTATAGAGTCTGATTCTTCCTCCTTTAGCTCAAACTCTATCTTCTCAGGTTCCTTTGATGGCACTTCATGTTTAATAGCATCTTTCACCTCTCTGAACACCACATCTCGATTGTACACAACCTTCACCTCTCTGAACACCACATCTCGATTGTACACAACCTTCCTTGTCACTAGGTTCCAAAGCTTATAACCCTTTAAACCATCCTTATACCCAATAAATATGCACTTTTCAAATTTACTATCCAACTTTGTTCTTTTCTCCTTTGGAAAATGTGCATATGCATCACATCCAAATACCCTCAGATGTGAAAGAGAGGGTTTCTTACCAATCCATACCTCTTGTGGAGTCTTATCCTCCAACTCTAGTGAAGGTGATCTGTTGACCAAGTAACATGTTTTCTCCATCACCTCTGCCCAAAATTCTTGTCCTAACCTAGCACTACTGAGCATGCTTCTTGCCCTTTCCATCAACATCTTTTTCATTATTTCTGCAACTCCATTTTGCTCAAGTGTGAATGGAGTAGTCTTCTACCGTGTTATACCACACTTCTTACAAAATTCTTCAAATTCCTTCTTGCAAAACTCTCCACCATTATCTGTCCTTGGCGCCTTTATCTTCTTCTCTGTCTAGTTTTCCACTAGAGCCTTAAATTCTTTAAACCTGTCAAAGACTTCATATTTCTTCTTGAGGAAATATATCCATGTATTCCTTGAGAAGTCATCTATAAATGATACATAGTACACAGACTTTCTCAGTGATGGAACCTTCATAGGTCCAAACACATCATTGTGCACAAGCTCTAATATTTGTTTTGCCCTCTTACCACCAGAGGGGAAACTCACCCAATTCTGCTTCCCATATACACAATTTTCATAGAAATCAAAATCCATAGAGCTATTAGTCATAACTTATACCATACCTTTACCATCAAGTATTTGAAGGCCCTTCTCTCCAATATGTCCAAGCCTTTGATGCCATAGCATGGTCTTTTCTTTAGAGACGACTAGATTTTCTACTCCACTTTCAGGAACCATAGAATTGTTGCACCCATTAATAATAGTGATACCTTGCAGCTTGTATAAAGTTCTAATCTGAACTCCCCGCATCAATACCAGTGCTTCCCGAACCATCTTGCAGATATCTTTCTTGAACACTGTTTTTACACCTGCATCATCCAACTTGCTTATAGAAATCAGATTTCTGGCTAATGTAGGAATATGCAGAACACCCGGAAGTGTTCTAATCCTTCCACCTTGAAACTTCAACTTTACTTTTCCATGACCAACAATTATAGCCTTCCTCGCATCCCCCAGGAAGACATCACCACCATCATATTTCTCATACTTGTCGAGCCACTCTCTATGGGGAGTGAAGTAAAAGGATGCACCTGAGTCAATCAACCATGCCTCATGATCTACATGTGTACTTGAAGAAGCCAAGTACACATCCCCACCTTCATCTGAGGTGGTTTTCGCCTCTGCAAAAGGAGCATCATCAAATCCCTTTCCTTTGTCATGAGCTTTAGATTTACAGTCCCTTTTGTAATGCCCTTCCTTTCCGCATTTCCAGCACACAACCTTTATAGGTTTTCCTGGAGATTTAGATCTCCCTCTAGATTTGGGTCTCCCACTTAATGACTTATTTTTGTTTCTGTTCTGGGACCGTCCTCGTAGAGACAAGGCATCACCATTCTGGCTCTCCATATCTTTCGGTCTCATATCCTCCGTCAGCAAGGATGAGAATATTTCATCAAATTGCAAGGAAGTTGCATTGCTACCTATTGCAATAACCAGACTATCCCACGAATCTAGTAGAGAACACAACAAACTGATGCACTTATCTTCATATGAAATTTTAATATCAACAGCTAATAACTGACTTACCACAGTATTAAATGTGTTCAGATGCTCTGTCACCGAGTCTCCATCTTTCATCCTCAGGTTATACAGATTTTTCCATAGGAACAGTTTATTCACTAGAAACTTAGATTAGTAGAAATTCCCTAACTTGACCCACAAAGCCTTAGTCATAGCTTCCCCTGATACATTCAACAATACTGAATCTAAGACACACAATTGTATTATTCTCTTTTCCTTCTGATCCAACTTCTTCCATTCTTCATCAGACACTCTCATTGGTTTAGTACCTGGATCTATCGCGATCCACTCATCTTTATCTACCAACAGATCCTCCATCTTAAGTTTCGATAACTTAAAACTCTGACCATTAAATTTCTCAATCTCTATCTTTCCACTTCTCGCCATCTTCTTTCACCACCAGAATCAATCCCGCAGATCTCCCACTGAACAAGATCTACCATAGGCCCGAGCGAAACCCCTCAGCAGCAAAGGCATCCCCTTGAAGCCAAAACAACTCTAATACCAAATGTAGGTTTTAACCCCGTACAAAAATTACCTGCATACGAATTCTAAGAACAAAAAATAAACAAGGGCGAGAGCATAATACATAAAACTCATATACACAGAGATTTTCACCTGGATCCCAAAACCATGACTACCAACTTTATTTTTCATTGTGTTCCTTTCAATGTTACAATACATATATATACATGCCGAAGCATCCAATACCATGGACCAAAAAACCATCGCACCCAAAACCATGTGCTAAAACCATGCACAAAACCATAGGTAGGTTCTCTAGTCGTGGAAAGAATACAACACAACCCAACACTACCAGCTATAAAATCATTTCTTTTAACTAGATGTTCCTAACTAATCTTATCTAAATATCAAAAACTTTTCACAAATAAACTTTAAAATGTTCTAGCCTTTGCATGTGATCAATCCATCACATTGCTAGGCTCTTGGCTTGACTTTAATAACTTATCATTTTTATGTGCTCAACCTAGTTCGCCTACATTAGACTCCCCAAGAAAGAAAAAATTTATGAGCTCCTGCTCATAAGATATTCTATAGAATGACATGCTTTTTGTACTTTTGCTTCATCCATCTAAGTAGAATCCTCCTTGGAAGGGTCTTTCTACTACACAAGATATTCCAAGTATTATTTCATTCTTGTATTCTTGGCAACATGTGTATCCAAAATTTGTTCATCCTCTAAACTCTTTTCCACATGCATTTGTTTCAACCACTAGTGTTCCTTTCCTTCATCCTCGTCAACATTCCCATAAGCTTGATCTGCGTCACCAACTATGTAGGAATACAAATCTACTACATTAAAATGGGTGAAATGCCCATTCCTAGAGGTAACTCCAGCTCATAAGCATTTTCTGAAAACTTGCGGAAGATCTTACAAGGTCCTATCTTCTTCATTTTCAATTTGTTGTATTCTCCCATTAGAAACCTCTTTTTTCTTAGGTGAGGTAGGACCACATCTCCCACTTCAAAGTTTACCTCTTTCCTATGTAAATTTTCTCGTTTCTTGTAGTTGTTGCTTGTATCTTGTAATGTTTGTTTTACTTGCTTGTGCAGCTGACTCATGGTTGTTGCAAAATCCTCTCCATCAACGCTTCTATGCTCAAGCCTTCCCAAGTCTCTTAGCTCACAAATTCCCCTCGGATGCATGTCGTAAAAGATCCGAAATAGACTCTTTCATGTGCTCCTATTTGGTGATTCATTATAGGAAAACTCAACCTAGGCGAGCACATGATCCCATTGCTTTGGTCAGTCGCCTACTAAACTCCTCAACAAATTACCCAAAATCATATTTACAACCTTTGTTTTCCCATCAGACTGTGGATGATAGGCTGAGCTAAAATTTAGCTTAGTGACAAGTTTCTTCCATGAGGTCCTCCAGAAATGTCAGGTGAATCTTGTGTCCCTATCAGAGATTATGCTTTTTGGCAAACCATACAATTGAACAATCTCATCAAAAAACAAATTAGCCACATGGATAGCATCACTAGTTTTGGAAAATAGAATAAAATGAGCCATCATAGTAAATCTATCCACAACTACAAGTATTGAATCATTACCTTGTTGATTTCTTAGTAAACCCAGAACAAATTCGATACTCATCTAATCCCAAGGTCTATTGGGAATGGGTAATGTTATGTATAGTCCAGCATTCTGACTTCTCTCTTTTGCATGTTGACATACCCTAAAATTACTCATGTACCTTTGCACATCACCCTTCATCTTAGGCCAAAAATAGAAGTGACTTAGCTACCCAAGTGTTTTCTCAACACTAAAGTGTCTAGTCAACCCGCCATTACGCTTTTCTTGGACCAAGTTTTCCCTCATTGAGAAATTGGGAATACAAATTTTGTTTTTTCTTGAACAATAGCCCATCCTGAAACATAAACTCTTTCCATGGAATGTTGTCCCTATTGAATGGATTCTTACACACTGCAAAAGCTTCTTTAAAATCAACATCAATGTCATACAAGTCCTTCAAATAATCAAAGCCTAAAATTTGTATTTGACTTTCCTTCATGATTAAGCATCTCCTACTCAAGGCATCGGAAACCCTATTTGCCTTCCTAATAATGTGCTTCAAAACAAAAGTGAAATTTTGAAGGAACTCCACCTACTTTGCATGTTTATGATTTAACTTATGTTGTTGCATAATGTATTGTAAGGCAAAATTATCCATGTATAGAACAAACTCCTTAGGCATGAAGTAATGCCTCTAATGCTTCAATGCTTGAACCACATCATAAAATCCTTTGTCGTAGGAAGAGTATTTATGTTTTGACTCATTTAACTTCTCGCTGAAATATGCAACGGGCTTATCTTCTTGGCTCAATATAGCTCCAATGGCTATCCCACTAGCATCACATCTTACTTGAAAGGATTGATTAAAGTATGGCAACTTCAACACTAGCTTCTCAGTGATCTTCTTCTTCAATAGTTGAATTATTTTTTTCACTTTTTGTTGTCTAATAAAATGCCTCCCTATTCTTCTTGATGGTGTCAATGATAGGAGCAAAAATTCCACTAAAATTCCTAATAAATTTTCTGTAGAAGCTGGCTAAGCCATGAAAACTTCTCACCTCAAAAATGTTCTTAGTTGAGGGCCAATTTACAATTGCATCTATATTCTCCAGATCCACTTTCAAGCCATCCTTAGAAATCACAAAATCCAAGTATAAAAGCTCATGCTTCATAAAATAACACTTCTTCATGTTAATCAATAGCTTTTCTTACTACAATCTCTCTAAAACATACTTCAAATGTTTCAAGTTCTCTTCTTTAGTTTTACTAAAAATTAAAATGACATTAAAGTAAACAATGATGAACTTACCAATGAACTCCTTCAAGACTTCATTCATCAACCACATAAAGGTTCTGGGTTCATTTGACAAGCCAAATGGCATGACCATCCACTCATACAAGCCTTCTTTGGTCTTGAAAGTTGTCTTCCACTCGTCTCCTTCTCTGATCCAAATGATAACCAATTTTTAGTTTAATCTTTCAGAAGTAAGTTGCCCCACACAAGCAATCCATCATATCATTCATCTATGGAAATGGAAACCTGTAATGAATGGTGATATTGTTGATTTCTCTAGAGTCAATGTACATTCTCTATTCTCCGCCCTTCTTTGGACTTAGGACTGTAGGTACAGCACATGGACTCAAACTTTCTCTTATTAGTCCTATGTCCAACAATTCTTGGACTTTATTCCTCACTTCCTCATTCTCTTTGGGTGCCATTCGATATGCAGCCTTGTTCAGAAGACTTTCTCCCGGTATCAAGTCTATGTGATGATTTATGCTTATTTTGGGTGTCAACTCACTTGGAAATTCATCAAATACAATATCATGAAACTTATGCAACAACTCCTGAACTTCAATATGTAAATCTACAATTTTAGTGTGCAGAAGTACTACTTTGTCTTGCAAACCACTACATAGCTTACCTCTTCTTCTTCCATCTGTTGTAGAATTTCCTTTCCACTAAGCAGCAGTGATTTTGGGTTTCTTGTTTCAGTTGTACCTTCCTCTTTCAATGGTACAAGAGTGTTCTTGATGTAATCCTTTTTGAACTTATAGTAATTTTTCGGTCCATCATGTGTCATCTTCCTATCAAACTGTCATGGGTGACCCAAAATAATGTGACAAGCATCCTTTGCCATTATGTCATAGAGCACTTTGTCTTTATACCTGCCTATCTGAAACTCAACTTCACTTTATTCATGCACTAACAATT
>APFE031032178.1:45245-71156 GCA_000404065.3 Pinus taeda | reverse complement strand
AAACAGTGACACGTGACATGTCGTAAAAGTTAGCTTTATTGAACTATTCTATAATCAAGTCACCGTGGGAGATTTGGCATAACTCTTTCTTGGATAATCAAATTATGATCAGACTTGTGGGGTTAGAAATAGAACTCAAAGATCTACTGCAGGAAGAACATTTAGAACTTGGAGATCTAAAATTACAGAGTTACAGTCGTTTCCAGATTGAGCTCCTAAAATCAAGAAAAATTGAGATGAGGAAGTTTGATAGCAAGGATCCAGTAAATTGGATACTACAGATGGAGAAATATTTTGATCTATATGGTGTACCACTGTTACAAAAGGTATGTATTGCATCATCATATTTAGAACAAATTCAATTTTTATGGTACAAAGGGTTTTGTTCTCGTAAACCACTTGTTACGTGGTCAATTTTCAAGGAGGAAATTATAGCACATTATGAGGATACAAAGAGAAACACCTTCTTTAGAGCAACACCACAACAATTGGAAGAAAAAAAGAGAAAAAGGGCTTTGTTACAAAGTGGAAATAAAAATTATGGCAACAAGGAAGTCTACCCCTCACAACTATAAAGAAGGAAGTGTTGTTTCTCCTAGCCTTCCACAACCTACAAGGGTTACACCACAACAATTGGAAGAAAAATGAGAAAAAGGGCTTTGTTACAATTGTGATAAAAAATGCACTAAAGGTCATAAGTGTGCTGAGAAGAAATTATTTTACGTAAAGTATGAAGAGGAGGAAGAAAGGATCAAGAAACATCAAAAGAAGAGGATATACACCAGGGCCCAACCCCAGAGAAAAAATAAATGAATCTGACCATATTTTGTAAAGCATTGGCAAGAATTACCACTCCTCAAACTCTCAAGATAGAAGGACATATCAAGGAGAAAAAGGTTCAAGAAGTGAAAGATCACACCAAGAAGAAGGAAATGAATCCAACCATATCTTGTAATGCATTGGATGAAATTACCACTCCTCAAACTATCAAGATAGAAGGACATATCAAGAAGAAAAATGTTCAAGAAGTGAAAGATCACATCGAGCATCAAGAAATGAATCCGACCATATCTTGTAAAGCATTGGAATAAATTACCACTCCTCAAACTCTCAAGATAGAAGGACATATCAAGAAGGAAAAGGTTCAAGCAGTGAAAGATCACATCGAGCATCAACAACAAGTTCTCCAACTTTTAAAGGATAACACCACTTTGGTGCAGAATCGAATGAAACAATAGGTAGATCAACATTGCAGTGAAATTTTTTTTGATAAAAATGGATCATGATAGTCTTAAATACTTTTTAGAACAAATATTAACTTTAGAAGAACAGAAAAAATGGGTCACAAATATGTTGGGTTATGACTTTGACATCATCTACAGAAAAGGGAAAAAAAAATTTCTTGCAGATGCACTCTCAAGAAAAGATGAGGATGTGGAAGCATTCTTTTGTGCTATTTCTATTATCCAACCAGATTGGATAAACGAAACAAGGGATGAATGTAAGTGTGGAAACTCATTCAAAAGTTGCAGAATGTCCCAATTCAAACAATATTGCCAGAACTTGAAGAGGAAGGAAAAATCATATTAGAACCTAGAGCGGTAACAGAAACAAGAACTCGACAGCTATGAAATCAATCAATTTCATAGTATAGCATCAAGTGGAAGAACTTACCCGTTGAAGATTCCATATGGGAGGACAAGAACTTTATACAGAAGCATCAAGAACTACTCAAGCATTGAGGATAACACTTTTTGAAGGAGAGGGGCATGTTAGGCCCCTATACTACTAGTGTAACCCATTATTGTTATTAGTACAACCCCCTTATTATATTTTTGTACCCATGTAGTCCCCATATTGTTATTATTGTGCCCCATAGAAGCCCACTATTGTTATTATTGTGCCCTTACATTATTATTGTTATGTCCACTCTGATTATATTATGACCCCTTAGACTCCTATATATAGAAAGGAGGTCTTGTCATTTGTATCATCCAAGAATTGTTCATTTGTGTAATGTAAAGGAGGTTTCCCCCTCGAAGAGGCTTATTTATAAGTCGTTGATCTATATTTTCTATCTTTTTCTAAGTTGGTTCCATAATAGGTAAGGTCTTTCTCCTCTATTTCCACCTCCATTCTCTGACTGCCCTTACTGATTTAAGTTTCCTTCATCATTATTTTGTTTTGGGAGCTTTCCTCTTCCATTTTTCCTTCCTTCCTTTGGAAAAACCACGTCGTCTTCTAGAGATTTTCTTCCTAGTTATCTTTTCTTCTGCCTTCAAGGTGCACTAGTATGGTTCCTCTATTGTTCTTGGAGAAATTATGTTGATTTCATCTTGGATATATAGCCTCAAACCATTGATATACCTTGTTGTCTTCCACCTAGTATCTTCTACATAGCCAACTCTCAAATTCACCTTGTAAAACTCTTCGGTGGAGTCCCTCACTGTCATCATCTTTTGTTTAAGATTTTGCATATGTTTGTAAAGAGTTAGCTGGTAATCCTTTGGCAAGAAATTACTCTTCTTCTTTGCCACCATTCTATCCCATCTCTTCATCAATGCTTTGTCCTTATTCCTTCTTTCAGCCTACACATTGTCCCACCATAGTGCATCATGGCCTTTCAACCTTGTCACATCAAACTTGACTCTCTTATCCTCATCAATTTCCTCGTACTCAAAATACTTGTCCATCTCACTGATCCAATCTATTAGATTCTCATCTTTCAAATTGCCATCATAAATAGATATTTCAATGTTTGGCCTTGAACTTGAGCCCAATACTGCTCTCAACAACGTAATCTCGGCATCTTCTTCAACAGGTGTTGCTCCTTCTTCTTCAAGTTCCTCTCAGGCCTCACTAACATCTCTGCCTTCAAGATCTCATTGTCTCCCTACTTCCATGGCTTCTAACTGAAGTTTCAGTCTCTTTATCTCTTCCTGAAGTTTTGCATTACCCACGGGTCCACCTCCTCGACCTCGTGCCCTTCTTGCTCGCTTATTCATCTCTCTATATAATAGATACCAAAAACGTTAAGGATATGATACCACAAATTTTTGGCTTTTATCTCTGCAAACAAGATGTTGGCGCAAGGAAACAACAAGTCATTCTTTCAATTTCAATTTCTACAAACACAAGCATTGGTGCAAGGGAACAACAAGTCGTTTTTTCCTAGTGACACAGTCTGTAAAGAAAAATAGTTTAAATATCACTTCGTAACTCCTCAACCAAGGATTTTTTTGGAACATCGCTCACCATTACCAAATAGACCCCGCTCTTCACAAAACCCGGATGGCATAATTTCAAATTTCATCCTCCTTTGATCAGAAATTGACCCGCAAGTTTGATGATGGTTTTTCCTTATGAATTTCCCTTCTTCTGTTGGCTTGATGCAAAGTGCTCTGTATTCTCGAACTTGCAACATAAATGGCTCTTTCCAATACACGATAATGGACGCAAAATAATTGCATTAAAGGATTAACTTAAATGTGATTCTACAGGTTCTCATTTAAATGTAAATAATAGAGAAAATACAATGCATGAATTACTCACTATACACGGTAATTTCTCTGGGAAATATATTAAAGAGTAAATATCAAAACAATTTCAAACTCTAGATATTAATATGACTATTAACAAGCCTCACAAATTCTCATACAATTAAATATCTCATACACACTTACAAATTTGACTTGTTGATAAAAAAACCACTTGCCTAAGAAATGTTGTTCAATTAACTTCAATCTCACACAGAGAACAAAACTCCCCTCCTCCCTTGCCCCAATACACACTCCAAAATATTTCATGAAAATGTTCCTCTCTATTTTTTTTTCAAAAAAAAAAAAAAAAAAAAAAAAAAAAAAAAAAAAAAAAAAACAAAAACAAACAAAAAACAAAAATAAAAACAAAACAAAACAAAATAAAAAACAAAAAAAAACAAAAACATAAAATGTCCATGAAATGAGTTCACGAATGTGAACCAATTCCCCTTAGCTCTAACTCCCTACTAGCTATAAAATAATCATTTCTTTCAAATAGATGTTCCTAACTAATATTAACTAAATATCAAATACTTTTCACAAATAAACTTTAAACTGTTCTAGCTTTGGCATGTGATCAACCCATCACGTTGCTAGGCTCTTGGTCTAACTTTAATAACTTATCATTTTTATGTGCTTGACCTAATGCACCTGCATTAATTCATTATTCAATTTTTTTATTTGTTATTGTGGTTATGAGGCACACATA
Source organism: Pinus taeda (assembly GCA_000404065.3). NCBI lineage: Eukaryota > Viridiplantae > Streptophyta > Pinopsida > Pinales > Pinaceae > Pinus > Pinus taeda. Next base: position 66,908 of record APFE031032178.1, on the reverse strand, counting down.
TAACTTGCCATGATGTAAGGCCATATGGTTTCCCAATCAAAACATTGGAATAAACTATTATCCTTCACATTATTGACATTGTATGATATTTTCTCCTCCACGCCACTAGTTTCCATTTGGGTTTATTGGTTTAATGAGACAACAGTTTAGGGTAATGCGAGACTAACCAACAAAAACCATGTCCTTAATGCCCATGTGACCTTCATGTGACATTGAGTACTTGGCTAAGGCAGATGATGTATATTTTTGCTCTGCCAACCTAAGGGTGGAAAATATTATCTCCTTACCCATAATCTGGTGAACTTGGTTACGTGGCTATGTTCATTTGTTCTTGGTTGGGTAACATATAGAGTGTCATTAAGGAGAATGTTTTTTCTTGGTAGTTGTGGCTCCTATCCCCCCAACAAGGTTCGGGTAGGTGCACCTCCTTTTTAATCTAGTTAGTCTCCAACATTGTGAGAGGTGAGTAATTTAAAATGGAATTTTTGTTGTATCATTGTTTTTAATAAATCAAACCTCTTTGTTTCCAATTGGTTAATTTTACCCTGCTATTATGTTTTGAGGTATACTTTGCCACCGAGTTTGTGGCCCCTTGTGCATCTCTAGCTTGGCATGGACCTGTAGCTAATAGGGTTAGTTACATGGCATTTCCCTTTCACAAGTTTAAGGATTGTCAATGTCATTTCCTTGTGTTTTTCCATGCAGAGCTTCAGGTAGATTTCTTGAAAAACTAGTCATCACTCGAATAGTACCTACATGTACTTTATTACAGGTTCTCATCGTTTTTATTTCCCAAAAGGGTCAGGAGTTCATAAGAAGATCGACTCACAATTGTTTCTAAATTTGTCTCAAGGGTTTACCCCTTATGAACTGTATTCATTTTTTTCCTCTCTTTTTTTCTCTGTCATTGTGGGGTTTGCCATATTTTCTTCACCTCATTTTATGTGCATTGTTTATTCTTAGTAATAATGGCGTTATGAAAGTTTAGTTAGGGAAAACCACCAAGGTTTTCCCAAATTCAAGTATATTAGGGTTATTTTGTAGTGGGTATTTTTTTCTTTTTTCAATTTGTTTATTTTCCTAAAAGAAGTCTTTGTTTGGGTTCGCTCATCCTATGCCTTCAAAATAACCCTGAAGAGAATATTTTGGTTACCAGTTCTCCCATTTTCTATTATATATTGTTTTCGTTCTTAGTGCTTATTCTGAGCAGTAACCTTTGGTATAGTTAATACACTAATAGAAACTTGTTGAACTATGTATATGGGAATTGCTAAAAATCAACTCTTTGCCAGGTATAGCCTGGGTTTTGATAATTTTATTCATGTTGGGATTTCCAATAATGTTTACCCAGATAAATTTATTCTCATTTGGGCTTTCGATATTATTTATATGTATGTGTAATAACTAAGATACTCAAATAATTTTTCGAGGAAAAAGGATGCACCTATCCACCCCTAACTCTGGATTTCCTTGGTACAGGTTGGTTCCTAATTGTACCTTCTCTGAGCTTCTTTCCATAAAAATTGAAGGAGTGATGAGATGGTTGTATCATGTTCTTCTTGGAACTCAAGATAATGGGTGACCAGTATTGGCCCTTCAATCTGGGTAACCATTTAGATTTTAGTTAGCATGCTCATAGCATAGGAGTTTATAACCATAGCCTAAGGTCATCTATGTATTTGGACTCAGATACATTTCATGCTAAGGTTGTATAACTCCATTTTTTTTGGTACTAATACTTCTAAGGTCAATTGTATATTCAATTTAATTAATGGTAAACCCTGCGAGGGAATTTTTTTCCCTTCTTATTTATACTTTAATTGTACTAAAATGGGATCTAACCCTATACATGAGACAATTCATTTATGTGGTTAATTCCATGATTCTATACTTATATTAAGAATTCATACAATGCAAGTCGCGTTTTTTTTCCCTTTTTGGTTTCCAATTGTTTCGTTGGTTTCACTTTTGTATTCGCACTAGCCCTGCATTTACATACGAAAAATGGAACCATATTTTATGTGGATGAATGAATTTCATTTCCAGGGGAATGTAATGTTGTTTATCAATTTATAATCCATACATGGGTTTTTCTTTTTTTTCAATTTAAATTCCTGTATGATGGCGGTCTCCCGTAGGATCGGAATTGAAACTCAACTCTTTTCTCTCATATGGTTTCATTTGCAAAGGATTAAAAGAAAGCATATTATTTAATAAAATCATGCATGTAGCCATATGATGTTGTTTATTGAGCCCTCTAGTTAAATTTACAAACAAATATGTTTAATACATTAAGATTAGTAACAAACTGAATTATCCTTGTGTTGACAAGGTTAATACTCTCTGTAGACAGAGATGGTCCCTCTAGCGCAATGAGTGGGTCTAGAAGCTAAAGTGACAATCAAATAGACATCTTCCTATGTTATAATTGAAAAGTAGAATGAGAGAGATGACCTACCTCACTCTGATGCTGTTTTGATTTCCTTTGTTTAGATCCTTGAACCGCTTGTATCGTGGACATGTTCATGCTTCTTTCAATGCTTATGCACCTACACAAGTGATCAAGAGACAACAAAGCATTTCAAAACCAATAGAAAATCCAATAATAACCTACTTAGTTGGTCAAGGAATGCCAATCTAATACATACATGAACATATATCTTTTGGGAACATGAACCACACGTTGTATATTATTTAAAGAATAAAGGGAAGCTTACAACCATAGACTTGATGTCGAAAGGCTCTCCTTGAGTGGTAATCCAAGTCCAAGCCAAGAAAATCTCCAAACACTCGTCCAAGTCTAATGAATAGCCTCTAAGCACAAGCTCAGCATAGGGGTGCAAATGGACATAAACCAACAATTTGGGAATGGGAGAGGAGGAATTTATAGGCTGGGAAAGGGAGTTAGGACTCCTCCAAATATAGGATTAAACCCACATATCAAGGAGGTATCTCATATGGATTAGAACAAGAGGTCAAATTAGGATGACTTGACCTCATCTATGTGAAACCTCCTCCAACTCGCCACTGTGGAAGCTTCTAGATCACGAATCTTCTCATCATCTTTGGGAAAACTTCCTTTTTGAGACCATCGCAGATATGCAAGGGAACAATGGAATGCCATCACTGGCCTAACATGGTGCAATAGGTGATCATCACGGTTTTGAGCTTCATAAGGGCGATGACCCTCACTTTAGGGTTTTAAGAGCTATTTCTTCAAGGAAAGCTCCAAAGATTTTCCAAGCAAAGTTAAAGGAGGGATCTAAATTGTATACATGGACGATTATATTATATAATGGTCATGTTTCAGGCACTTCAGGTTATGTCACAGGGAAGTACAGGAGGCATGACAAAATATTGTGTAAGAGATGACCCCTAAAGCGTGAAGGCAGAATAAGGAATGATGGCTAATATGCTTTACGAGATTTTGGAAAGGACGAGGACACACACTATTAGAAGACCTGAAAATCAAGGATGCATATACATATACATATCTGAGATCAAGACATGAATCCAGGGCATGGACACAGCCATCCAGATGATGAATATTATATGAAAAGATCCATGGTATGGGTGCAGCCATCCAGATAACAAGGGTCATCATAGATATAAAGTCTCACAGTATGGTCACAGTCATCTGTATAGTAGAAACATGTGTACAATCATGAATGACATATAACTCCATGCAACCTAAGTCATAACAGATAATACTCAGGGTCTTCCGCTCCATCTCAACCTGATCAATGTACGAACCCTAACATGCGAATAAACGAGTTGAAGTCGAACATGCTAGAAAACCACATGATTACCGGCCAATGATGTGGATCATTTATAGGTACGAGAGAAACCACCAATAATGGCAATGTCTCTCAAGGTGCAATAGTACAATACGTGAATGTGATAATGAAGACCTATCGTCAGATGCAAAGAATTGACCATTAGGGCATTCCAGCTCTAAGGTACTGAAAGGGAGTTCCTAAGTCATCTTCCTAGATAATGAGCTGAAGTCGATAGGAAGTGACCCGTCGAAGGAGGGAAATAATGAATCCCCCATCATCGTCATGAAACAAGGATTAAGGTGGAATAATATTCAGGACTTCAGCAATGACTCAAACAATGTATAGATAAATAACTGCATATTGGACTTCTCTTGAACATATTGGTGACACGAATCCGAAGTGTGGCAACGTCTAACTCGACATAGGACTAAAGGTCATGATGTAAGTGTGTAATAGTCAAATGAGAGGCAAAATGGATCACCCAATCCTGGGAGGACAAGTGACTGAGTGAGGATATCCCAAACCGGACACGAGAGCAAAAGAGTGTCATGTTCAAGAGTGACATGTTGCCTATACAAAGGATGTCTCATCTTCCTTTTTCCCCGCTATTTCTAGCAAGTACCCCAATTATTTTTATCACAATATTGAAGGGGATAACATATGCTTGTCATGTAAGTTCATTCTTCGAATGAATCCATCCTAGTAAGTTTTACGAGCCCTAGGAAGGAGAAGGTCAGTCTCATCATGGTGACTAGTCTTTCGCCATAAAGTTTTAACGGCCTCGACATAAGAATAGCTCAGTATCTTTTTCACATTTAGAGAGTTTGAAAAGAAACGAAAAAGAATACTCCAACCTATCCCTTTTCATAATTTGTCCCTCGAAATCAAAAAGGTAGAAAACAATATCTGAGGGAACCTCTTGACCATATCGACCAAGGTGTACCTTTTTCGTAAATAGTTAATCTCGGCCCAAAAAATGGGTAAACGTATACTGAGGTGATGTCGATTCATTTACTTTAGCGAGTTCAAAATGACAAGTACTCGATAATATTTTTAGTTTTCGAGAGTCAGAAAAGAGTTGAAAAATGACTCCAAGGGGTTTCCTTTTTCGTTTGTTTAATGAGTCTGAAAAAGAGATCAAATAAAACTCCCAAAATCAGTCAATAATAATCATTGTTCACATTGAAGACACCTATAACTACACAAGAAACACACCCATCGTCAATATCAAGAGAAAATATTAAAATATTAGGAAAAATATTGACAAAATGACTTTCAAAACTTATAAATAGCTAAAAGTAATTTCATTTTTTACCATTTTACCAAACTGAGCTCTGAAAGTGCTTTTTCGTGCCCTAATTCTCTTGATTTTCTAGTGGCTTCTGCAAGAGATCTAGGGTACCTTTTCATGAACCGTCTATGAAGGTAAGTCCCTCACCCCTGCTTCTGCATTTTATTACTCTTTTATGCATTTTAAATGGTTATTTTTATGCTAGAAAGGAGAATTTTTAAAACTTTAGGGCGTCAGCGACCATCTTGAGTATGTTCATTGGACCCATGATGGTCGCGCTTGAGCCTAAAGGCTCATGCGATCCATCGCACTATTTGTAAAAATAGGTGCAATGGAAGCTTTTAAAGAAATAAAACTCTCTTTTAAGCAAAAAATGATGATTTTGATATATGAAAACGGAATTAATAAGTGTTTAAATGATGTTTTGCAGAAGAATGTTGTCTTGGAGTGGAAAGAAAGAGGCCATGAGGTTGAATACTTTCAAGAAGCTCAAGATCTGGAATGTATAAATTCTCTGAAGAATTACAGGCTACTAAAATTCTTCAAGACCATAGGATTAAGGGCTCAGATGGAGTTGTTGCCCTATCTGATCAGTCTATGCGATGTAGATCGAGAGATCTTCATCATAAAAGGCCAGGAACTAGAACTGGAGGAGATGGATATCTACTTCATCATGGTATTGTCCCGATGAGGGGAAGCAGTTCAACTCTTTGGATCTCACCAAGGAGGTGAGAGTACAAGGGGTTTAGTCTAGAGGTAGTTTCCTGGTGTCGAAATAACCAATGGAGGTAAGGTGAATATTGAGACAATCACCAACAACCTTCTCCTGAGAATGATTGTGTTCACTATAGCACGTGTATCTGGCATGCAAGCCCTGCATGAGGCTTCAAAATCCCAGTTCCAATATTCTATTGCATGCTTTACCCCCACCATCTTAAACTAGTGTGGAGGCCTTTTTGCAAACATGAAATGTCAACTGACCAAGGGGAAGCATGGACACCTGAAGTAATTCAGGTTTAGTTCTACACTGGTGACCTTCTTTTTGGAGTGAGTGCCCCTATTCTAGTATCAATGAGCAGAAGTACTAGATCCTACCCCCCCAAGATCCAAGAATCATGAGATGGAGCCAGCTCATGCCTCGAGGAGGCACGGGTCAACATATGCATTATCCACCACATTTCTTCACTTGGCTAAAATGCCAACTAGTTGAGGTATATGACTATGCTTATGCTGGCATAGATTTCAGGTGGTATCCAGATCTACCTCTGCCACCAAGAGAACGATGGACCGATGCAGCTAAAGACTTGTTTTTTGGATTTTTTCAAGTTTTATGATTTTTTATAAAAATGTAAAATGAGACTCAAATTATGATAAATGTGTAGATGTGGGACCAGAGAGACCATCGGGCATGTCACCAATATCACAGTGAGTTGCTCATCTGATAGTGGGTGCGGACTATGAAGAAGGCGTTAGCCCCTTAGTTGAGATGGAGTGCAATCTGGAGGCAATAACTCGAGTAGTTCCAAATTATGCCACTATTGATGATGTTCCACTGCATTGGTAGAGACACACTATGGGATTTTCTGCGAGACTGTGTCGGCTTCTAGGCCGAGTGATCAGGGCAGTCATGTTATCATGAGCACCATGCAGTTTGATAGTTTATCTAGGTCTTTTACACATTTTGTAGGCTTTGAAAGCCAAGTGTCTCAGAACACTCTATTTTTTGACATTTTGATGTAAACACTCCGGTAGAAGTGATATATATATGTATGTATATATATGCATTTTTTATTTCTACTTATGTGTTCAAAACATGATTTAGTTTTATAAATGACGCAAATGCCTATCAAGAACAAAAATTGCTAATGCATCGATTAATGTATTTAAATTATGTGGAATATGTTGATATGTAATCTAATCAAAATTTCTTTCCAGCGATCCAACACGTAGATACATACACTTTGTTTGTGGATTTATTACTGAGTAATGATTGTTTAATTGTAACATAAAGAGCTACAAATCCAACCTAACAACTAAATCCCTAATGCCAAGAGCAACTGCTTCTAACAAGAGTTCAATAACTGCACTATATTCAGCAATATTATTGGTTGTTTGACCAAGGCAGATACCTTGTAAGTTAATTAGCTCACCATTAGGGTCATAGAGTACCCATGCTACAGAAGAGAGGTTTTGTGTGTTACGACAAGCACCATCAGCAAAACCAACGTAATGGCTTGACGACATCTGCAAACTGAGTGGAACACAGGGTAAGTAGAAAAACACATGTCTCTAAAGCAAACAAACACACCAAAAATAAAAAACGTACACTAATGAATTAACACACTACAAATGTTATTACATGAATTTGACATATAATGCTTTTCCATATGGAGTCCACTTCTAGACTCGGGTAATCAATCAATAGAGAGTAAAACTAGAGTTTCACTATTGACATGATGTGTAAGCATCGACTCGGCCAAATAATAGAATAAAACTCATAAAATGATATGCCCCCATGCCCCTTAGGCGAGTGAGGGTTACGAGTCATAAGATGGAAACCCCATTGCAATAATGGTCAAATGGTAGAGACTTGGTGAAAAAAATCTCATGAAAGGAGGCATGAAAAACTTGATCTCATGACGAGGAAAAGGTGCCCCCAGTTGAAATATTTTGACAAATTCAGGGTAAACTGAAATGTCAATGGGTAGGGTTGCAGTGACATTCCCCATATTACCCTCCGACAAGACTTCATGCACCAGGATAGGTGTCTGAAGCGGAAATGTAGGATGATGAGAAACAGACGCTTCAAGACAGAAAGGTAATGCATTGAGGCTAAGAAGAAAAGAATAACGATGATGTAGACCATTCCATGGAGTTTCATCTAGAGACATGACCTCAACGATACTCTCGTTGGTGTGGAATGTCTCATGCAAAGGATCTGAATAATCCCAAGAACCAAGCCAAGGAGATGGCACGTAAGTGTACAGGTTCATACTAAAGAAAGTATGACTTACTAAAGCAGCCATCGAAGCCAAGACAATTTCTTGATAAGTTATCTCCAATGGACTTAAAGGCATAGCATTGCCAAATGATTCAATTTGATCAATGGTATGGATAATTCAAGGATTCTGCCTGAGATCATATTGACCGAATGAACATTCGAAGGTGGGAGAGAAAATGTACCCATTAATGCAGAGTCTTTGAAGAGACCTGCCCCGACACTCTCGTAAGGAATCTCAATATTTCCCACATAAGGAATGTTGTTGTTCGATGAACTAGAAGAAAAGAAGGACAGTTAATCAACCGTGACAATTTTTCCTTCATGAGGAAAATGAAGTACGTGGAACAAAGAAGACACCACACAAAACATGGCATGAGTCTAGCTCCGCCTGAGAAGAAGGTTGTAGTTGAGATTGGCATCTACAACTTCTACTTCTAATTCAACAGCCTTTCCTTCTAATGTAATCCGAAATTTTGTGAGAATGTCGTATGGACATGAACCTCTGTCGTCAAAGGCTTCAAGTGTGTTTGGAGACTAGTTAAGAGAAGGAGAGCCAATGGCTTTCCAACATGAAACTGACATGATGCAGGTAGAGGGACCTTCATCAATAATCATACGATGAACCATCGTTCCTTTAATAAGGAGTTGTATTAGAAATGCAATCTAATGAGGAAGACGAGGCACATGATTCTCTAGATCCAAAGTAATCAAACTATAATCAAAAGGATCAATAGCACCTATAATAGGCAACAGTGACTTCTGCTGCATTGGATAGGATTGGAGAACCTCTAAGGCAGACATCATCGAAGGTGCCTATGTTGGAAATAATACTGAGAGGGAGGGTGAATTAGTATTTATAGTTCAATCATTTTTCATTTCCCAAACAAATTTATATACGCTACTTCTGTGAGGTGAACTTGCGTGTACATGCTACTATGATTAGAGAATCCAGCGTATACCTAGAGAACTTATGATTTAGTCAATTTATCATGTGTTGAACCTTAATTAGTGCAATATTAACTTGTTAAATAATGCAGTAAGAACATAATAAACCATCACACATAAGCAACACACATGAACACCAAGATTTAAGGTGGAAACCCAATGCGGGAGAAAAACCACCTGTTGTTGTCATCTCTGTCTTCTTTTAATATTAAGAAAAATTGTTTACAATCTTGTACTGGTGCAGACTCATACCAACACACAAGCACCCACCTGCATAAGGCTACAACCTTCTCTTGTTTTCCATCTTCTACTGGAAGGGAGCTACAACCCCCTAGCTCTTGTACTAGCCAATGTGTTTACTAGTACATAGGCATTGTCCTACAAAAGGCTATGACCTTCTCTCTTCCTCTAGGGACCACATTTCATAAATTTTCAGAATGGATGCTCCTAGTACAAAACAATACAAATGAAGGCCTCGTTTCATCAAATTTTTATAATGGACCCATCAGAACTTTCAAACTTCATCACCCAATAATCAATTAATATAAACAGTCAAATCAATGTCACCAAAACATTGTGTTGAACCCAGAAACCTGCACCATTATTCAGAACCAGTTGCAACCTCAAAAATCATGCATCAGAATGTATATGCTACTTTATTGAACCCAACCTGCATGTATACTCTACTTCCTTTAATAAAACATGTGTATACCTTCAAAACTACTAAAACATAAAACTTTTGAATCAAGTCTATACCAACCAACAATATACTGAACATCTACTGTCAATTTACAGAGCTTTACACAGGCAATAGTAGATATAACCCTTCTCACTTAGACTATCAATCAATCAGACACCAAAATCCTTATGCATTCAGTTTTACATTGAGATCTAAGAAGACTTCATTGACATACAACATTAAAACAATATAAATGATCATATAGATCAATCATTTCTGAAGAATAGGATTTTCTTTTGTATACGCTACTTGGAAGAGTAGAACCTACATGTATACATGCTTTTACTAAGGTGAACTAGCGTATAGATCTGCAAATATTAACTCACAACTTTGATGCTATTTCAAACTTTATAAAAACCCAAATCATGACATTTAAATAATAAAACAGGTGTACGCAATCAGATCTAGCCCAACCAATATCAGATCATTCAATGATAAGTCATTTCAGATCTCATGATCCTGATCGAACATTGAATTCAAGGTGCACAAAATATTTCACATCAAATCACAAACATAGCCCCTACAACATAAAATATACTTAGATAGAATTATTCCTAAGAAACCCTTTCACTTGCACTTCTTGGCCTTTTGATCTTCTCCTCCTTATATATTTTTTGGCCTTTCTCAATACCTCAGACCAAAACCACTTAGGACCCGTGGTATTCTTGGATGGGATCAAAAATTCATTACTTTTCTCAATATTGTGGGCTAATACCATGGTATTGACCCCTGTTATTCTTTACTCTTTAATTTCCTTGATTTTCCAACCTGTACGCGCTTTTCCTCTTGTGAAAGTGCGTGTATATGTATATGCTACTTTTTTTTTAACCAGCATGTATATGATGTTTTGACTAAGGGGACCTGCGTATACATCTTAAACTACTTTACCCCATCCTTTTCCTTCATCTTCTTCATTTTGATGAATAGACCTTAGTTCCATCTTCAGGTTCTTCTGTTGCACTATGAGTTGCCTTTTATCAAAACTAGATTGACCTGTGAGTGAGTTGCCATCAAGGACAACACTTGTATCATAATGCCAACATCCTGAGCTAAATCCTAAACAATATTATAATGTTGCACAACTCTAGCATTCAGATTAAAAGATGACTTCTGAAGAACACCTTTGGGAGGTGGTCGGATGACAGAATCACTATTAGGGTGCTCGATATGGAGTGGACCAGAACAGGATGGAGTAGAAGTAGAAGGAGTATCGGTATCTTCTTTCTCCATCATCTTCTTAGATGTGGATTGATAGTCCTTAGTTCGAGTAGCGATTGATATAGGTGATTAACCTTGCATCATGAACACTTGGGAACCTGAGGAAGAAGAAGGTTGAGGTTGGTCTACCAACTATGTTTGTTGTGATGGAAAGGGTTCTTTTAAGACAACCAGAGTCCCTTTCAGTAAGCGACTAACTTCATATCGTCAGGGACAATCCTTAGCGTAATGATCCTCCTCATAGATGAGGCAAGGATATTTCGACTTTCTTCTAAAAGCATCATCAATAGATGACTTAGGAGGGTTTTGTTTAGGGGCATCATATTTGGCCTTAACTTTGCCCTTATTTTTACCTTTAGAGGCCTTATCTGCTGTGGTAGACTGGACAGCATGTACCGCAGAGGTTTTACCAAGACTGGATGAATTTTTGAAGGGATTATTGGAACCAGTGTTTGAGACATATTTCTACTTCGAAGAAGCTTTTGCAGAACTCTGAGACATGAAACCAATTACACCGTCGACAGGTGGAGTATACGGAGACTTTGATGAAGTCAGATTTGATGATCATCTCAGAGCATTAGGTAACATCTCATATAATGTGCCAGATTGTGAATAGACCAAGTCTAAATACTGGCATGTGCAATATCTTACTCTTCAGTAACACATCCACCCATAGCTATATCCTTAGCAATGTTGTTGACAAATGATTTTGTGAACCATTATGTCAACAACTCATCAGCAATCTCAAATTTGATGAGGCGATGCCAACATCTCCATTCATGGATATGATTAGAAATGTGGGTCACGGTGTCTTGGTTAAGGGATGTAAGAAAATGAGTTCCAATTTCATACTGAATCGGTAAGTGGAAATGTGTGAGGAAAGCCATAGCGAGAGAGTTGAAATCACCGTAAGTACCTCGAGGCAATTCAATGTACCATTTAGTGGCAACACCTTTGAGATTTCTCTAAAAGAGTCGAAGAGAAATAGAATCATCGACATACGAATTGGAGGAGCACCAAAGGTGATATGTCATCACGTGGGCTTGTGCATCCTCCTTCTCTTTTCGTCGGAACTGGAGGCCAATAAAGCGAATGAAGAATGGGATCATTCATGAGCCTCGAGACATCAGGCAGTTCCAATGTAGCCAAGAAAGGTAATTGCATGTTAAATGGCATATAGGGTCTTTGAGGAGACCCAAATTATAGAGTTCAGCCTTGCTGGTAAGTATTTTTCCCCCACAGTGGAGGATTTTGTCCATACGAAACTTGATTTTGTCCCCACTGAGGGTTACCTTACCTGTAAGATGGATATGGTCCAGGGTAGGCTGGATACTTCCCTACCATAGGTCTCTAATAAGCATTGTACAAAGCGTACGAGTTATAAGGTTGTTGAATTTTTTGACCCTAGACATAGGGAGATTGACCCTACTACAGTAGGGGTTGACCTTGACCTTGCAATAGCTAACCTTGTTGATATGCATATAAATCTTGTTGCTACCAAGGCTAACCTTGTTGCTGCAAAGGCTGACTTTGTTGATGTAAAGGTTGACCTTTCTGCTACAAAGGTTGGCCTTGCGAGGACTGTTAAACAAACTAGGTTTGTGACTGCAAAGGTTGTTACAACTGTGGTAAAGGTTGCCCTTGTTGTTGTAATAGTTTCCCTTGCTGATGCAATGCTTGCCCTTGCTACTGAAAAGATTTCCCTTGCTAATACAAAGGTTTCCCTTACTGTTGCAAAGGTTTTCCTTGTTGATGCAAGGGTAGCTAGACAGTTCCTGGGGTTATACCCTAAGGGTATTGATAGTTCCCAAATTGAATCTGGCCATATCCACTAGGAATAGCAGATTGACCAGGTTGAACATAAGGTCCAGCTTGAGGAATGTAAGATGGATTAACCAAGACTTATGAACCATATGAGACATAAGCCAGTTGGAATGGAATGTGAGCAATATAAGGTTGCTGATATTGGATGTTACCTGACCCAGATGGACCAGTAGGGTTAGGAATAGCACCATAATAAGGTTGATTAACTCCAACCATGTGAGTTTGTAATCCACTCACATTGGTTTCACCTGACATAAGAGGAATATTTGGGTCTTTCCCCCCAGGCGGTGGCATATTTTGTCCACTTGATGAAGGGGTAGAAGAAATTACCGAGACCTAACCTAAGATAGTCGATTGAACCGAAAGAGTCAGTTGAAACGATGAAACAGGTTGAGACGAAATGGTAGGTTGAACAGGAACTAAAGTGACTACAGTTTGTACAGGAGTTCAAGAGGTCAGCTTTGGAATGAACGGACCTGATGTAGGCATATCATTAGAAGACCATATGGGTTTTGATACAATGACGAGGAACTAGGATTACCCGAGAATAACTGAGCTAAAGTGGTATAACCATGTAGCAACATGGGTCCACTAGTTTCAGGATAGATGAGAGACAAGACTTTTCCTGTATAAGAAAATCCTTCTAGAGGGAATTCATATCCTTGCTCATCATCCACGTGAGGAGTATGGGTATCAGAAACTTCTGAATGACCTAGAGAGGAGACTGGAATTTTACCTTCTGACTCCATAGATGGAAACAATTGGTGACAAGGAACCCGAGATGTATGAGGAGATAACTCCAAAGGAATACCAGGTCAATCATACGGACTGTAAGGGCACTAAGAAGATATCACAACAAGATCGAAAAATGGATTCGACGAATAGACAACAAGCCTCTGCTGACTTTCAGGAGTCTGCGGACTCTTAGGGGTTTGAATAGGATTATCAGAGGAATCCGGATCAGATTCTTGAGGTGACCAGGAATCTGGTGGAGGTAGATGAGAAGACAAAGGTTGGATACTCAGAACAATTCCAAGTTTAAAACCTTGATCCTCAAGTGACTAAGTTCCAAATGAACTCCTTGGGAGGAATCTTCAGTATCAGAAAATGAAGGGGAACTATGAGATGGACTCAATGGTTCAGCCATGATGACTTCCTCTCAACAGAAAAAATGAGACGAAAATTCATTTAGGTCTTTAACAATCTTAAAATCAACAGGTAATTACTCAATATTGATCCAAGAAACAACTGCTTGGCTTCGACATGTTTATCGTGGGTAGTTATCTTTTTAGAAACAAAAACATTGCCTTTTCATCTTTTAAGAGTCTAGAAAAGGGAGAAAAGGTGGCTCTAGCCACTTTCGATAGTTTTGCAAGCTTGAAAGGACAACTTTCTCGATGAGCTTTTCAAATTTAAAGAGTTAGAAAAGATCAAATGATTGCTCAAGTGAATCTATGTAAAAAGAGTACCAAGTAATCATGAACTGCAATATACACCTCAGCAAATAAATTTACCAAGGACTTGACGTACATGCAGGCAATATCCAGAATGTTGTGTTCAGTGTATCATGTTTACAGGGTGGTAGAATTGGCTTCCTTTGGATAAATTTTTGCAACCTATGGGGGTCTCCCTTTATATACACCATGGTACTTGGAGCACAAGTCCATGCTAGAGCTATCTAATGCCAACGCAAACAACTGCTGCTAAGTTTTAAAGATGCTGGAACACAGCTCTAACCTAGACCACTAGATATGAATGTTAATGTTTCAAATGCTCCTTATATTAATTGATATATTTTAAAGTTGACCTTGTAATTATGTTTCAATTTCAAGGCCTTAACGATGTTACATGTTCCTAAAATGCAAACTAGATGATGAAATGAAATCCTTCAATTCGATGAAAACTATCTATGTAGGGAAGAAGATCACTCAAATCATCCATCAAACCAAATGCAAAAGTGCATCCATGACAATCTCCAAATTCTAAATGCAAAATATGAAATCTAATCTTTCATATGATAAGCAAATGCAACTCCAAAACAAATCTCAAAGAAAAATTTCCTTAAGATATAATGATGATTTTTTCTCTTTTTCAAAATGCAACTAATGTAATCTAGTGCAAAGTAAAAGAGCAAGCCAACAAATATGAAAATCTCTTTCACACCAATGATTTGAATACAACTCAAAATGCTTTGAAAACTATGAAAATAATAACACTTTCACTTTCACTTTTCGAAACACAAAAAAGTTCAAAGCAAACACTTCCTTTTGATTCCAATGAGAATCGATTTGTAATCTATCGTTTGTCAAATGAAGCTTAAGTGACTTTCATAATATCCACTAATGAAAATAACTTAACGCATAAGAACAAAAAGTGATCTACAAAGTATGTCTAAACATGCAAAGACTCTTTAACATAGGCAATTGATCTTTGATTAATGGGAAGACCAACGAGTGGACAAAGGTTGACCTAGAAGACCTAGAAACCCTAAAAGGTTAATCAAACTTCAAGCACACTCAAACCAAGTTAAAAGACAATTGCAATCAGATAATAATAGATTCAATGAAGAGCACATTGGAAAATCACTGGGAGAAGGAAAACAGAACTAAAAATAAGAAGGAAAACCCTAAATTTCTTAATTTGTTGCAATCATCGCACCTATTAGGAGGAAAGTAGCGATCATCACTACTGTAACTAGAAAACCCATTATATCATTGCAATGCTCAGGTTCAAACCCATGATGGTTGAGGAAAGTAAAAAAGAAACTCAAAATCGTCAAGAACAGTTCAAATTAACAACTTTCAAACATCTTCTCTAATGTGACACTGACTATAGACAAGCAATGAGGTCTAAAAATGAATGATTGATCAAGCTCATCAAAAGGCAAGGTGAAGGAAGGAAAGAAAAGGGTCATAGGCTCCTCAGTGGAGTCGCCATTTTGCTAACAAGGTTGATCCTCTCTGCAGACATAGATGATCCCTCTAGCCCAATGAGTGGGTCTAGAAACTGAAGTGACAATCAACTAGACATCTTCCTAGATTATAATTGAAAAGTAGAACGAGAGAGATGACCTACCTCACTCTGATGCTATTCTGATTTCCTTTGTTGAGATCCTCGAACCACTTGTGTCACGGACTTGTTCCTGCTTCTTTCGGTTCTTACATACCTGCACAAGTGATCAAGAGACAACAAAGCATGCCAAAACTAATATAAAATCCAATAATAACCTACTTAGTTGATCAAGGAATTCCAAGCTAACATATATATTTTGGGAAGATGAATCAGCAGTTGTATGTTATTTAAAGAATAAAGGGAAGCTTACAACCATAGCCTTGATGTTGAAAGGCTCTCCTTGAGTGGTAATTGATCCAGGTGTATCTTCAGATACAATGGCATGGAAAAGATCAAAATCAAAATGCTCATAATGAAGTCGACCTAGTACCAAAGCATAGAACTCGTCGTCCTGATTCAAACGGCATGAACAGTACATCAATCCGAGTCCGAATGATGAAGTTATCGTGAAAAGAAGGTTACCTTGTTCCTTTGGAAAATGAGGATTTTCCCTATAATAAAATGGACTTTTAAGCTTTAAAAGGCAAAATCACAATCGCACATCCAAAGGGGCGGACTTAAGGAGCGTAGCGGAACTCCCGTGATCTCTGATTAGATTAGATTGGTGATCGGAGGTGTGAACAGCCGACGCCGATATCAGCGATCAGAAGTCGGCAAAATTCCCCGATATACAGGGCCTTGGACCTCAGTGACTTGTGATTTTGATATCGGGGTTAGAACCGATAAGTATATATGGCCGATTTAATATTTTTTGAAATCTAGGTAAACAGTTTTTGGTCGGATTTTAGTGTTTTGCGGGGTTTTAGTGTATTATCACTTCAACCGTAAAAACACTATCTTGAAGGCTTCATTGCACCTTCCAACCCTTCCATTCAAACAGCCTCTATTTTATGCCAAACAACCCGATTTAAGAGGGCTTTGTCCTAACAGAGGCACTATAAAGTCTTATTATTGGAAAAAAGCAAGGGGAAGTATTTTCAGCACGTTGTCTGAGGTAGGAGAGATTTCAGGTGGCCGATAGTGTATTTTATCTGTTTTTGGACAAGTTTTAGATGTTTTCAACCCCTCTCAACACTAGGGATGCATTGGTGCTACCCACTTCTCCATCTGAGGTCTCCATCTCACAACCATTTGAAATATTGGAGGTATAAGCCTCTTGTTATGCAACCGATGGTTGTAGTTCTCTTCTTTTCATGCCATTTAATATAAGAACACCTCCCCATTGTTTGAGTAGGGCCCGAAGACATAGTCCGAGCTTGAATAACTATGTTATCAAGTCTTTGTGTCTTCCTTCATGCTTTATGTGTTTCTTCTTATTCTGTTCTTGTGTGCACATTAAATTTCTGTGTTAAGCTGCAATTTTCACATGTGATTATTTTCATACATCTACAAGCAAAAGATCTCTGGATCAAGTGGTATCAAAGTAGGGCTTTTTAGATGTGAATTGCATGTTTGTATGCTAACAAGAAACAAGCTCCAAAGAGGCGAAGGGGAACTAGAACCTTTTGATCCTGAAGTAGCGCGTACACCTCGAAGGAGAAACATGGTAGAAGATGAAGCTCATCTTGAAGAGGAGCGTAATTTCAAAAAGACCTTGTATTCAATGGCAGAGAATATCAGTCAGTTGGTTTTAAGGCTGGAGAAAGTAGAAGAGAGAAACCCAGAAGGATAAGGTTTAGCACATGGGAATGGTGGAGAAGAACCCCCTCTTTCTCCTTCTAGGAGTGAAGGTTCTCCTTCCTCTCACCACCATAATCATAGAAATTCAAAGGATGCATCTAAGAAACCCTTCTTTAAATTAGATGTTAAATTTGGTCTTCGTATGTTTAATGGTGAAAGTAACGCGAAGAAGCTTAATAATTGGAGTAGGTATATTGAGGTCTACTGCAGGATTCAACAGATCATGGAGGATGAGGCAAAGATTCAGTTGGCCTCTCTACAGTTGAGCGGCATCACTCTTGTTTGGTGGGAGAGCAAATTGCAGAGAAGTAAGAATGTGGGTAAACTCTTTTCCTCATGGCCTAATTTTATTTCTGTGTTAAGGGAACAGTTTTATCCCTTAGGATACAAGCAAAAATCTTTAATGAATTGGCAGTATTTAAGGCAAGGCAAAGGTCAGGATGTTCAGAGTTTTACATAGGAATTTAGAAAGCAAGCACTAAATTTGGGTATTGCACTTGATACACCTGAAGTTGTAACTAAGTATATTGGCTCATTGCATAGCTATATTAGGCATTCGTTGTTGTTGTTTGAACCAACCACTATTGACTCAGCCAACGGGAAGGAAATTCATATTGAGAACAGGGGAAAAAATGAAAGGGGTGATCAGTCCAAAAAGCCATTGTTCAAACCTCCCAATGGCAAATCCAAAGCGAAATGGAAAGGAAAGGAGAAGAAGACGGCAGCAGCCAAAGAGGGAAAATGGCCGTATTGCAATCATTACAAAAAGGAAGGCCACGATGATGATCATTGTTGGAAACAACACCCAAAAAAGCATCCAAAGAAGTATGGAGGAAAAGGGAAGCAAAAGACAGTGGCAACAGCGCAGCATGACCTTGGATAGGATTCGGGAGATGAAACATTGATCATAGCAGCAGGAACAAAAGGTACTCTTACACCTCATGTTAATTCTGAACTGCATGAAGGCACCAGTTCTGTAAATGAGTCCCTTCCTAATGACCGAAAGAGAATTGAACTATTTCATATCAGGGTTGTTGTAAATCACACTAAAGTTGAAACTTTGTTTGATACTGGATCCCAAGAAAATTTAATTGCAGAATCCCTGGTAAAGAAACTTGGCTTAGAAACAAAACAACACCCGAAACCTTACCCGCTTGTATGGATACATGATAAATCAAAACTGAATGTAACCAAACAGTGTAAGGTCAAATTTTTAATTTCGTCTAAGCTAGTAGACGAAGTAGAACTAGATGTAATACCATTGGATATCTGTGGCATGGTGTTAGTGAGCCCATACCTGTATGATAGAAATGCAGTCTTCTTTCGTCACGAAAACAAATACCAAATCACAAAACATGGGGTAGAATACATAGTAAGGGCTCATCAAAATAAAATCAATGCCAGCCTTGTAAGCACTGGACAAATGAAAAGGATGGTGAATTCCAGTAAGGGTTGCATGCTTATGGTTGTAAGGCAAAAAGAGGCAGAATTCACTGATGCTTTCCAGGGTTGCGATCAAGAACATAAACAGGAATTATCTAAATTAATTTCTAATTATGATGAGTTGTTTCAGGAACTGAAGGGATTACCTCCGAAGAGGGAAATCCAACACGAGATCCATTTGCAGCATGACGCTCCTCCGCCAAATATTTGCATGTACAAGATGTCGACTATTGAGATGGAGGAAATCAAGAGACAAGTGCAGGAATTGCTGGACCAAGGGGTCATCAAGCCGAGCACTTCTCCGTGTGGCTCACCAATTGTCTTAGTGCTAAAGAAAGACGGCACATGGAGGATGTGTGTGGATTACCGCGCGCTCAACAAAATTACGGTGAAAAATCGCTATCCCCTTCCACGCATAGATGATTTATTAGATCAATTAAAGAATGTTGCTTATTTTACCAAGTTGGATTTGCACAGTGGTTATCACTAGGTCCAAATCGTAGAGTAGGACGTATGGAGAACCACCTTCAAGACCAAACAGGAGTTGTTTGAATGGATGGTGATGCCATTCGGACTTTGCAATGCTCCAGCCACTTTTATCGGGGTCCTGAATGATCTCTTTCGGCCTTTCATTGATGAGTTTATTCTTATATTTAGATGATATACTTGTCTTTAGTAACAGTTTGATTGAACATGTGTGTCATATACAAAAAGTGCTTGAAGTACTGAGAAAAGAAAAACTCTTTATAAAATTGTCAAAGTGTGAGTTCGAGAATGTTGGGTTGTGTTATATTCTTTCCACGACTAGCCCACATATTAACCAGGGGGTTAGAGGGGGGGCGGAGCCCCCCTTCACTGCATTGATTGTGTAGCGGGGGGGGGTCACAAGGGGTTTGAGGTGTACCCGTAACCCCACTTTATGGGGTCCGGGGCAACGCCCTGGAAAATTTTGGTTTTGCACCCTATGTTAGGATGGGCAGACCCACCTATGGTTTTGTGCATGATTTTCACACATGTTTTTGGACATGATAGTTTTCGATCCATGGTATTGGACGTGATGGTTTTCGGTCCATGGTATTGGATGCTTCAGCATGTATAAATATGTATTATAACATTGAAAGGAACATAATAAAAAATCAAGCTGGTAGTCCCGGTTTTGGGATCCAAGGGAAAATCTTTGTCTATATGTGTTTTATGTTTTATGCTCTTGCATTGTTTATTGTCTGTGTTTTAGAATTTGTATGCAGGTAATTTCTATATGGGGTTAAAACCTACATTTGGTATCAGAGCAATTTTTGCTTCAAGGGGACACCTTTGTTGCTAAGGGGTTGCTCGAGCTTGTGGTAGACCCTGTTCAGTGGGAGATCTGCGAGATCGATTCTAGTGGTGAAAGAAGATGGCGAGCAGTGGAAAGATAGAGATCTAGAAATTTAATGGTCAGAGTTTTGAATTGTGGAAACTCAAGATGGAGGATCTATCGGTGGATAAATATTAGTGGATCATGGTAGATCCAGGTACTAAACCAACGGGAGTGTTCGATCAAGAATGGAAGAAGTTGGATCGGAAGGCAAAGAGCACAATACGATTTTGTGTCTCAAATTCAGTATTGTTGAATGTATCAGGGGAAGCTATGGTGAAGGCTTTGTGGGAAAAGTTAGGGACTTTGTACCAATCTAAGTCTCTGGTGAATAAACTGTTCCTATGGAAAAATCTGTATAACTTGAGGATGAAAGATGGAGACTCGCTGACAAAGCATCTGAACGCATTTAATACTGTGGTAAGTCAATTAGCATCTGTTGATATTAAAATTTCAGATGAAGATAAGTGCATCAGTTTGTTGTGTTCTCTACTAGATTCGTGGGATAGTATGGTTATTACAATAGGTAGAAATGCAACTGCCTTGCAGTTTGATGAAATAGTCTCATCCTTGCTGACGAAGGAGATGAGACGGAAAAATATGGAGAACCAGAATGGTGATGCCTTGTCTGTACGAGGACAGTCCCCAAACAGAAACAAAAATAAGTCATTGAGTGGGAGATCTAAATCTCCAGGAAAACATGTAAAGGTGGTGTGCTGGAAATGCGGAAAGGAAGGGCACTAGTAATGGGACTGTAAATCTAAAGCTCCTGATAAAGGAAAGGGATCTGATGATGCTCCTTCTGCATAGGCAAAAACCACCTCAGATGAAGGTTGGGATGTGTGCTTGGCTTCTTCAATTACACATGTAGATCATGAGGCATGGTTGATTGACTTAGGTGCATCCTTTCACTTCACTCCCAATAGAGAGTGGTTCTGCGAGTATGAGAAAATACGATGGTGGTGATGTCATCTTAGGGGATGATAGGAAGGATAGAATCATTGGTCATGGAAAAGTAAAATTGAATTTGCAAGATGGAAGGGTTAGAACACTTCTAGGTGTTCTGCATATTCCTGCATTGGCCAGAAATCTGATTTATGTAAGCAAGTTGGATGATGCAGGTGTAAAAATAGTGTTCGAGAAGGATACCTACAAAATGGTTCGGGGAGCACTGTTATTGATGCGGGGAGTTTGAATTGGAACTCTGTACAAGCTACAAGGTAGCACTGTTATTGATGGGTGCAACAATTTTGTGGTTCCTGAAAGTGGAGCAGAAAATCTAGTGGTCTCTGGAGAGAAGACCATGTTGTGGCA
>APFE031032178.1:30381-44831 GCA_000404065.3 Pinus taeda | reverse complement strand
GTGGTATAGCACGGTAGAAGACTACTCCATATACACCTCAGCAAAATGGAGTTGCAGAAAGAATGAACAAGACGTTGATGGAAAGGGAAAGAAGCATGCTCAGTGGTGCCGGGTTAGGATAGGAATTCTGGGCAGAGGCGTTGGATACTTCATGTTACTTGGTCAACAAGTCACCTTCATCAACGTTGGAGGATAAGACTCCACAAGAAGTATGGACTGGTTAGAAACCCTCTCTTTCACATCTGAGGGTATTTGGATGTGATGCATATGTACATGTTCTAAAGGGGAAATGAACCAAGTTGGATAGTAAATCTGAAAAGTGCATCTTTATTGGGTATAAGGATGGTTTAAAGGGTTATAAGCTTTGGAACCTAGTCACACGAAAGGTTGTGTACAGTCGAGATGTGGTGTTCAGAGAGGTGAAAGATGTTATTAAACGTGAAGTCCAACCAAAGAAACCTGTGAAGATAGAGTTTGAACTAAAGGAGGAAGAATCAAACTCTGTAGCAGAGGAGGAATCAGAATATGAAGAGCCACAAGCTCCGACTGTGAGAAGATTAGTTCGAGAAAGAAGGCATCCAGAAAGGTATATTCCATCTACTTTCTATTCAAATTTTTCTTTATTTGTTACTGATGATGATCCCAGAACTATGAAGGAAGCAGTGGATTCAGAGGATGGAAAACTCTGGAAAGAGGCCATGGTTGATGAAATGGCATCTTTGCACAAAAATGAGGCTGGGGATCTAGTGGAGTTGCTGGCAGGAAGGAAACCCATTGGCAGCAAATGGGTGTTCAAGAAGAAGACAAATGCAGAAGGGAAGGTGGAGAAATACAAAGCTCGGTTGGTAGCAAAAGGTTATTCCCAGGTGCCGGGAATTGATTTTGGTGATATTTTTTCTCCTGTTGCCAAGGTAACTTCTATTAGATTACTTTTATCTGTTGCTGCTGCTTTTGATTTTGAGGTAGAACAGATGGATTTGAAGACAGCATTTCTTCACGGGGATTTGGAAGAGGAAATCTACATGAAGCAACCTGAAGGCTTTGCGGTGAAGGGTAAGAAAGAACTGGTATGCAAGTTAAAGAAGTCTCTGTATGGGTTAAAACAGTCACCAAGGATGTGGTATCAGAAATTTGATACATTTATACGGGGACTTGGCTTCACCAGAAGCAAAGCAGATCATTGTGTGTATTTTAAATTAATTGGTGACCGTGTTATTTATCTGGTCTTGTATGTGGATGATATGTTGTTGGTTGGAAATGACAAAGAAATTATCCAGGATTTGAAGACCCCATTGTCCTCCAAATTCGACATGAAAGATCTCGGTGCTGCAAACTATATTTTGGGCATGGAAATTAAAAGAGATCGGGCAAAGAGGAAGCTCTGGTTAAACCGGAGGAAGTATGTCGAGATAATATTGCAGAGGTTTAATATGCAGGATAGTAAACCGGTGAAGGTTCCTATTCCTGTAGGTGTGAGGTTATCTGCTGAACAGTGTCCCAAGACACAAGAAGAGGAAGAGGACATGTCGCGTGTTCCATATGCAAGTGCAGTCGGTAGCTTGATGTATGCCATGGTCTGTACTAGACCAGACATTGCACATGCAGTGGGAGTATTGAGCAGGTTTATGTCAAAACAGGGAAGGAGCACTGGACAGCAGTGAAGCTGGTTTTCAGGTATTTGCGTGGCACTAGTGAATATGGTTTGTGCTACCAAGGAAGACCAGGATTGGAAAGAGTGTTGGATATCCGTGGCTTTGTTGATGCAGACTGGGCTAGAGATCTGGATCAGAGAAGATCTACAGTGGGTATGTGTTTAACCTATTTGGAGGTGCAGTCAGTTGGATGAGTAAGAAACAATCTGTAGTGGCACTATCAACTACAGAGGCAGAATACATGGCAGCCACTCATGCAAGCAAGGAAGCAGTTTGGTTTGCAGAGATTGTGTTCAAGTATGGGTAGTACAGGGAGCTATAAGGATAGACTGTGACAGCCAAAGTGTAATTTCTTGGCAAAGAACCCTGCTTATCATTCAAAGACAAAGCACATTGATGTTAGTATCACTTTGTGAGGGATATGATAGAAGACAAAAAAGTGTTGTTGGTAAAGGTGGACACTTTGAAGAATACTGCAGATGCATTGACAAAATCTGTGAGCTCTGAGAAGTTATCTTGGTGTAGAGAGACAATGGACATTTCAAGGCTGGAAAAATGACTAAGCTCTCTTGTGGCCCCCTATGGAAAGAAAACAACAAGTGGGAGAATGTTGTGTTGTGTTATAGTCTTTCCACGACTAGCCCACGTAGTTAACTGGGCGGTTAGAGGGGGGACGGAGCACCCCTTCGTTGTGTCGATTGTGTAACAAGGGAGGGGGGAGGGGGGTCATAGGGGGTTTGAGGTGTACCTGTAACCCCACTTTATGGGGTCTGGGGCAGCACCCCAGAAAATTTTGGTTTTGGACCCTATGTTAGGATGGGCGAACCCACCTATGGTTTTGTGCATGATTTTCGCACATGTTTTTGGACGCAATGGTTTTCGGTCCATGGTATTGGATGCTTCGGCATGTATAAATATGTATTATAGCATTGAAAGGAACATAATGAAAAATCAAGCTGGTAGTCCCGGTTTTAGGGTCCAGGGGAAATCTCTGTGTATATGTGTTTTATGTGTTATGCTCTCGCATTGTTTATTTTTTGTGTTTTATAATTCGTATGCAGGTAATTTCTGTATAGGGTTAAAACCTACAGGGAAAACCTCTTTGGGTTACCTAGGTCATATTGTTGGTCATGGTCAGTTAAAAATTGATCCCTCTAAAGTTGAAGAAATTTTAAATTGGCCTAAGCCTACTAGTGTAACCGAGGTCCGTAGCTTTTTAGGTGCAGTCCAGTATTGGAGGAGATTTATTGCTAGTTTCTTTGTTATTGCGGCACCTTTTCACATGTTGACAAGTGTAAAACAGGTCTTCCAATGGGGAGGAAGACAGCAGAATTCCTTCAAAACATTGAAGGAAAATATCAGCACCACGCTAGTCTTAGCCCTACCTGATCTCCAACAGCCTTTTGAGATCGAAACCGATGCCAGCGGTTATGCCATGGGAGCTATACTGATGTAGAAAAAGAAACTGATTTGTTACCATTGTGAGAAGTTTTCTCAAGTTGTGATAAACTATCCCACTTATGGCAAGGAGCTTTATGCCTTGGTGTAGAGAATGAAAAAGTGAAAACACTACCTAATTGGCAAGGAGACCATCATCCATACAAATCATCAACCCTTGCAGTACCTTCAGTCACAAACCAAGTTGCAACAATCTTGTCATTTCAGGTGGATGGTTTTCTTCAACAGTTTCATCTAGTAATAAAGTATAACAAGGGCACTAGCAACAAGGTGGTCGATATGCTATCTCGCCCTCCTATTGCTGCTTCTATTATTTTTTATAATGCTTCGTTATATTTTGAAATTTATGTTGAACAATATGTTAATGATGATGACTTTAAGGAGGTTTATGCAAAAATAACCCATGGTTCATAGGTGGACAACTATCACTTGCAGGGGAAACTGTTGTATCACCTTGGTAAATTGTGTATTCCCACAGGGGAAAGAGTACATGTAAATCAAGAGGCCTGCACCTCTCTTGTGTCTGGACAATTTGGTGTCGAAAAGACTTTATGTCATGTACAAAGATTTTTTTTTGGCCTCATATGAAAAGAATTGTGACTCGCTATGTAAAGGGATGTGTGATGTGTTCTATTTCAAAGCCCTCTAATAGAAAACTCAGGCTCTACACACCACTCCCTATTCCGAGTCATCCATGGGAAAGTGTATCAATGGACTTTGTAGGAGGTTTGCCTTTGTCTAGGAAGAGTCACAAATATTTATATGTCATCGTTGACCATTTTAGCAAGATGTGTATTCTTATGCCTTGTAAAAAGAAGATAATTGCAGAGCAGACTGCTTCTCTTTTCTTTCAACATGTTTAGGTCCACTTTGGATTACCCACATCGATTGTGTCAAATTAGGACTCTCACTTTCTTGAGGAGTTTTAGACCAGCTTGTGGAGAATGATGGACACCAAATTGAAAAGAAGCACGGAATTTCATCCGCAGACTAATGGACAGACAGAGGTTGTTAACCGTACCGTGGTACACTTGTTACAAGGCTCTTGTGGGAAACATCCCAAGTTGTGGAATGATCATCTCCCCTATGTACAGAATTCCTACAACCAAGCAATGCATTCATCTACACAATTTTCACCATTTGAGACATGTTTTGGTTACCTACCGAAGGACCCTTTTGATATGGTCTTTGGAAGGGAAGATGGCTCTAGTGGATGTAATGATAGGGACAAAGCTCAGCAGTTCATTCAGCGAATATAATTGATTCACCAAGCAGTGCAAGAACAGTTGAAGAAAAGTCAAGCCCATTACAAGGCTCGACATGACAAACACCGAGTCGACCATCAATTCCAAGTGGGCAACAAAGTGTGGTTCCACATCAGCAAAGATAGGATGAAGGGAGAAGGAAAGAAGTTGCGACCAATCCAGTATGGACCATTCACCGTTTTGGATAAGATTGGGAACAATTCCTTTCGTCTTGATTTGTTGATATTTATGTAGATGTACTCAGTAGTGAATGTAGAGAGCTTAAATTTGTATGAACCTCCATTGATCATGGACACTGATGAGGTGGGCACAGTTCCTACAGTCGATGATTTTGCACCAGAATATCTCGATGAGTTATCTGAAGACATCATCCTTGATAGAAATACCAAGACTTCATGGCAAGGAGATGTGGAATACCTTCGATTTGGTTTCAAGGGAATGCACTCCAGCAAGGGAAAATGGTTGGAGAAGGAAAGGGTGAGGGAACAATTCCCTCACTTTCCAATTAACTAAAGCTTTTGGAGGTCCAAAAGCTCCTCAATGGGGAGGATTGATCCAAGTGAATCTTTAGATACAATGGCATGGAAAATATCAAACTCAAAGTGCTCAGAATGAAGTCGACCTAGGACCGGAGCATAGATCTCGTTGCCCTAATTCCAACGGTGCGAACGGTACTTCAATCTGAGTCTGAATGATGAAGTTATCATGAAAAGAAGGTTACCTTGTTCATGGACTTTTAAGCTTTAAAAGGAAAAATCACAATCGACACATCCAAAGGGGTGGACTTAAGGAGCACAGCGAAACCCCCCCAATCAATGATCTCTGATTAGATCGGATCGGCGATCGGAGGTGCGATCAGCCGACGCCTATATCGGCGATCGGCGATCAACGGTCGGAAAGTTTCCCCTATAGACAGGGCCTTGGACCTCAATGACTTGCAATTGCGATATCAGGCTTGGACCTGACAAGTATATATGCCTGATTTAATGTTTTTTGAAATCCGGGTAAACAGTTTTTGGTCAGATTTTAGTGTTTTACAGGGTTTTTAGTGCATTATTGCTTCAATGATAAAAAGACTATTTTGGAGGCTTTGTTGCACCCATTGACCCTTCCATTCAAACGACCTCTACTTTATGCCAAACAACCCCAATTTAAGAGGGATTTGTCCTAACAGAGGCACTATAAAGTCCGATGATTGGAAAAAAGCAAGGGGGAGTATTTTCAACACGCTGTCCAAGGCAGGAGAGCTTTCAGGTGGCTGATAGTGCATTTTGTCTATTTTTGGACAAGTTTTAGATTTTTTCAACCCCTTTCGATGCCAAGGACACATTGGTGTTTCCCACTTCTCCATTTGAGGTCTCCATCTCATAGCCATTTGAAAGAATGGAGGTATAAGCCTCTTATTATGCAACTGATGATTGTAATTCTCTTATTTTCATGCCATTTAATATAAGAAGGCCTCCCCATTGTTCGAGAAGGGCCCGAAGATGTAGTCTGAGTTGGAAGAACTCCGTTATCAAGTCTTTGTGTCTTCCTTCATGCTTTATGTGTTTCTTCTTCTTATATTCTTGTGTGCACATTAAATTTGTGTGTTAAGCTGCAATTTTCACATGTGATTCTTTTCATACATCTACAAGAAAAACATCCCTGGATCAGTAATCCAAGTCCAAGCCAAGAAACTCTCCAAACACTCCTTCTCCAAGTCTAATGAATAGCCTTTAAGCATAAGCTAAGCATAGGGGTGCAAATGGACATAGACCAACCATTTGGGAATGGGAGAGGAAGAATTTATAGGCTGGGAAATGGAGTTACGACCCCTCCAAAGATATTATTAGGCCCACATCTTAAGGAGGTAGCTCATAGGGATGAGACCAAGAGGTCAAATTAGGAGGATTCAACCTCATCTATGCGAAACCATCTCCAGCTCACCACTCTGGAAGCTTCTAGATCACGAAGCTTCTCATCCTCTTTGGGAAAATTTCCTTTTTGAGACCATCATGGGTGTGCAAGGGAATAGAGTGATACCATCATTGGCCTAACATGGTGCAATAAGCAATCATCATATTTTTGAGCTTCATAAGGGCGATGACCCTCATTTTAGGGTTTTAAGAGCTATTTCTTCAGGGAAAGCTCCAGATATTTTCCAAGAAAAGATAAAGGAGGGATTCGAGTTGTATACATGGATGAGTATACTATATAATGATCATGTTTCGGGAACTTCAAGGTATGTCACAGGGAAGTGCAAGAGGCGTGAAAAAATATTGTGTAACACCTTGCTTTCTTCATAAAAGGATTTGTGTTCATTCCTATGTACACATTCTTTATTCCTTGGTATATCATGTAATCCTAGTATTATTAAGTCAATATTATATGGCTTATCCTTATTTTCGTTAGTCCAACCTACACTCCCAAAATGTGTTCTCAATATTTAAAATTTAGATGTAATTTTATCTAGAGGTCATCATAATGATAACACAGAGTGTATATCTTTTAATTTTATATTAATGAACCCTTTCTCTTAATATCCTCTCCCCATTTGGTGCATGCATTCATTCATGCCATGTAGATATATTATATTTTTTTTGTTTTTAGATATACCCATCAAATTATATAACTCATTAAATTTATCATTGAGAATAGTTCGCTAAAACATAAATCATACTCACAAGCCTTTATAACTCAATAAAAAATATCTATTTTGTGGTAAGATTGCAAGTTGATTAGATATAAATTCCACAGAAATCAAAATATGCATGCAACGACTGATTTGGTTATAAATTTTGTCTACACATTAATTCTTATTTAGTAATTAAATTCATCTTATCTACATGCATTTCAGAATTGTATGCTGGTAGTTCATGGCATATTCGAAATCAGATAATTTTATATGAAAAACCTTATCAAAACAACATAATTATTTTCATTCATGCACACATAAATTTAAATTCACAACCATAAAAGAATTCAAAATTAACATTAACATAGGAACCTAATTTCATCAAACCGTAAATGTCACTTTGGGAATTTCGTAGGATGAGACATGTTCCACCCGACCATGAACTAACTCCTGTAGTTCCCCTCAAGCTAAGACATTATTTCCATCAAGAATAATATTTTATTTGATTCCTAGATGGTTACTTTAATAATTTTCTTCCCAATAGATATTTACCAACGTCATGCTTTAAGGTCTCCCAACATTTTTTCCTAGGTATTTTTTTGTTTTAATTTTTTCAAAAATGATTATTTCCTTTTTCTTTAAAGCACATTTTTCTCTCTTGTAGTGCTTTATTCCACCCCCCTTAGTGTTTATCTTTAACTAATTAATTAACATATCTTTTCTCTACCATTATGTTAATTTAATATATTTTTAATTTATCTTCTCCTAAGAATTCCTAGGAGTCTTTTTGGGAAGGCCCATCATGTGCACTTGACCACCAACAACGTTTTCTAAGCTAACAAGAAGTCTTTTAAAATCTAGTTCTTTGTCCTCGATATTTCCAAGCAATTTATTTATTTACTCAAATAGAAGTAAAATAATTACAGCATCACATAAGTCTCATCATGGCTTCCATCACCATTAAATCAAATAATAATTCAATGTCTAAAAATTGTAAATGCTTAAAAAAAAAAAGAACCATAGGGGTGTTACATCTTCCACCCCTTTAATAAACATTGTCCTCAGTGTTTCCTCCATTCCATCTCTTCTTAATACAGAAAGGAAATGCCTACTACATTTCTACAACAATCTCTTTAGTGCTAACGTTCTTCCATTTCATTTTATTTTGAGTGGTGGCTCAATTTCAGAGTAAAACATACTCTCCTATTCATTTCATGCTCATTTTATAGCATGTTTCTATACATGCTAAATATATTATTTCCTTTTTCATTTACACATCCCATAAAAACATTTTAACCCGCATTCCAACAAGGCTATCCACATGTACCCAACAAGGTTAGCAATATCAGTATAGCATTACGACAATACAATAGGTCCTATTGTACAATTATTCATAGTTATGTCAAATGACATGGAAGCCATTTAATGTGTAATTAACAAAATATGGAATGGCCAACTTCCTTTCATATCCTTAACGCAGACACAATAATAGTTAATGAACTAATTGCAACATTCGATATTATCTTATTTTTTTTATACCATATGCATCTGTCATGCATGCTTAACTGTATGACTGCCTACTATCTCTGCCACTTTCATCGTTGTTATATTATTATCAATTATGTTCGAAAGTGGACTTAGTTCATCTTGGTGATTGTGCAACTTTCTTCCATACCTCTCCATAGAATTACACAAGTATAATAACATAATATAAGGGACTCTGAATACCAACATAAATAATTAAGGGTCATCTTGATGTACTCAAGTGTCATGGTAAAAAAAAAATGCCATAGCTACAACACTTCTTCTTTTTAGACTTTATCCACTATTTTTGTTTAAATCATTCCCTAGACTTTTCAAGTTTAGCCTGCATTGCATGTTTTTTTCATCGATTCCAAAAATCTTCACACATATGTGCATTATATTAACCACACATCATCTATAAAAAAATAATTTTAGTTATTTTCCTGCACCACCCTATTAGGTTACTCCAGTAAATTCTATCAGCGTTCCCAATTTGTGTGATGATATCATTCTAATCAACCAATTTCATGGTCATCTTTTTTTCTTGTTTTCATTTTTGGTTCAGTAACAATCTTAATTTGTGAAGTTTCTATAGAAACAACAATGTTGATCTCTCATCCCATACAATTTTTTAGACCATTTCATTCCTAATATTGATGCCAATTGAGGATTTTATGTTCCCTTATTAGGGTTTATTGCAATTTTGCTTGAGGGGGTAAATGTTTTCACTCTTGTTTTTAGCTTTCATCCATTTTACTCTTATCCATTTTTGTGCACAGATGACGATTTTTGCATCTTTATTGCACTATTTCTAAGTGCCTTCATGTTTTTTCTAGTTTATTAGGTGGTTACAATTCCACTATTACTATTATTTTCATCTTGATATTCTCCAATTATTCTACCCACTTCGTTATTTTCGTGACTAATGTTTCTTTCAGCCACAATTTATGGTCATATTCTATTTCATCCTACATATATATACCACAAATTAAGTAGGTCTTTCACATATGTAATTGTCCACATTTTTTTCTAAGGCAACCAATTCTATTGGTTACAACTTATTTTCCTTGTATTTTAAATGTTTCCAAGAACCTTCTCGTCATTCAAGTTTCCAATCAAGAATATGTTTTCCCTTTTCAGGGCCATCACAATTTCCTCTTAAGTATTTCCTATAGATATTATAGTATATATATCTTATATCTATTATATATATATATATTATATAGAAGAAGAGGAGAGATAGAGAGAGAGAGAGAAGAGAGAGAGAGAGACCAATAAAAAATTTGCCCAACAGGACAATATATATCTATATATATATATATATATATCCTTGTTGGGAAATTTTTCATTGGTCACACTCTATGTTCCAATTATTAAGGGTATTCACATATTTGAACTTTGTAAATTTTTTTTACACAACGGAATCACTCCTCGAGTTTCTTCAAGTGAGTGGGTCACAAATTTATTTATCTATTTCCTTGGTGACATATTATCGGTTTCTCCATAAATCTTATCAGTCCGACAGAACAAATTATGTCTTTGACATCCACAATGGTTTTATTATTATTCATAAGAGTATAACATTTAGAATACTTGTGTTTCCATTATGTTATTAGCATCTATTTCCTTGATATAAATGGTTCACTTGTTCCAATATTAATATTAAAATTCCATTTTTTAGTACTTGTTACACCGTAAGGCGTTTCCCTCTGAAATGAACTCCCCTAAATGCTTTTTTGTCCTAATGTTAACCGTCAGATCTATTGTTAGACGATTCAACAATTATCCGCCGTCCAACTAAAACATTAAATTAAAAAACAATTATTAGTTAAAAAATTAATTAAACCCAAGCCAGCCCGTCCGTCTACCTAGCTGGGTCGTCCTGTGCTGCACAAGCTACTAGCTGGGCCGTCCTATGTTGCACGAGCTTTTTCGGCAGGAGGAGGGCCAGGAGGATGAGGAGGGCCTCGCACCGTGGATTTTTCTACAGGAGAAGGAGCGTCGGGCAAGGTTTCTTGTGCTTTTCTTCTGTTTTTAGGGTTTTTTTGTGACTGGTTTTCTTTTTTGTGCAGGAATGCCCTAGATGTACATTCTAATAGATGTATAGTCCAAGAACTTCTACCCAACTTCTACCCAGGTCTGGAACTCTGTCGATTTTTACGATGCAAGACCAACACCTTCCCGTTGGTTTTGGAACTGGCTATGTTTTTTGTGGTGGAGAGCCGATGTGATGAAGGCTCCGAAGATTTGGGCATTTCGAGTCAATTAATGCAGGTTTGAATCTCACGCATAGGATATATCTAGAAACAAAAGCATATCTTGCTTAGAAAACATCCAATATTTGTTATTTGCTTAGTGAACGAGACTTTGATTTTTTGGGTGAGGAATCAAATCTGGGGTATCCAAGAAACTAGTTGTTCAATTTTATCGTTGCAGGCCTCCACTGGCTGGATCTGGGTAACATGAAGAGAAGCTTGAAATGGATGTCTATTCAGACCCACAATCAAACTAATCCTAATATTTTGCTCACCTCATCTTTTGTTGAATGATGGAAAGAAACCTTCAAAGTTTTTAGCCCTCACAGCTCTGGAAGAGGGATATCGAGAATTTCATAATACAAGATGTCAGAAGTCTGTCAAAAACAACCATCCATATCTCAGTACATTGAAGAGCTGGCACATAATAGAGTTTCACTTTCAAAAATATGAAAATATACCTACAAATTTACTTCTATTTTTGAATAAATAAAAGCATGTGATGTGTACATGATTATAATGTATTAACATATCACTTAAGTGATCTACACCTCTGAATCTGATGGGTTGAGGCTTTGGTTGTTGTGAGTAGCAATTATGTGCTGTGAGACGGCTTTTTGAGGGATCGTCCAAATCAAGTTGTTGTGCAACTCTCTCCAAAACATCGTCATAAGTAGAGAGCTTTGAGCTACAAGAGTTACAAACCATGACTATAAATAAGCCACCATTTTCCCTTAACTTTTAAGATATAAATATAATTCCCTCCCTCTATATAATTACAAATACCAAGGTTCAAATCACTTACAGTTCCAAACAAAAATCGTCTTCCTTGGACCTATCCAGGTGCTGAAAATGTACAATCTACAGAAGAAAATCACCACTAAAAATTTAATAATCTTCTCTATTCACCCCACTTGGCAATGGAAGATATAGATGCAACATAATTCTTAAAGACATAATTTTGGATAAAAGAAATAATTAACAAATCGTACAGAAAAATTTAGTATGTAAAATCCTACATAAAATTTATAGAGGAGAAATTTAGCCATACATCATTAAATGAAGGCAATTATTATTAGCCTTAGCCTTATTTCTATGCAGATAATGATGCAGGGAAAAATATTAGCTAACATATACTTTACATGTTATTCTTCTAACACCTAACATTTTTATTTCTTGCAACAGAATGGTGCCTCTACATTGGGCACTTTCATAAAAATAACAAAACAAACAAGTAAGTCACACCAGGGAACTACGGTGCATTATAATAGAGATTCTAAGCAATTAACATTTGTAAGCTACGTAAATGAGATTCCAAGCAATGATCATGTTTGCAGAATATTGGTAAAATAAAAAAATACAAAATATCCAAAAAGACAAAAAATAATTTTATGCACCTCTGTCTGTGGGCAGGTTGATTCTTCATGAATCTCGTGATATTCATGAGACTGAAAATATTGCACTGTTTACTGCAATAATATTGCTTTGGGGTAAAAAATTGTGACATATATCATGTTGTCCTTATCAGTTTGATGTTTTATTTGACATGAAGCATTTTTTGCAGAATAATTTATTGAAATTACCCACACAAATTATAGTGGAACTAATGCTTTGACATTGAAGCTAACTGAATTGTCGTAGTTTAACTTTGGATGTGTTGGCCTTTTTTGGCATATTTTTTGGTTGATTTTGCTGGAAATTTGGCAGGGCTTTGTTAGAAATGTAAGTTTGAGTTGTTTAATCTGCACAATTTGAGTGCCATGAGGTTTTTCAGGGTGTTGAATCCATTTATGAGTTCGAAAATTCATTTTAAACAATGAAAAATCACAATCTCACCCAAAATCGTATCACCAGATTTTGGCCAAAAGAGTCAAAACTTCTAATAGTTAGATTTTGCCAATTAAATTTTGCAAAACACCATTTATGATAAATTCTTCAATTGAGACCTACAACCTGCAGATATTATTATAATTTTCAAAGTTGGAGGGTTGAAGCCTTGAAAGTGATTAATAGATTATAAAAAGAAAAGTATAATTAATTTTCACATCTCCAGTTCAGACACCTTATCGGAACAGATCATCAATCTTTATAACATATATGGATACTTGAATACCAAACATTAGTATGATTCATACAAATCACGACATTATAATTTATTTCTTCAAATCACATGAAATTCAATCAATAAGGAGATAATTTATCTCTTTATTTTCCAAATGGTCTTTCTTCCCTTATTCCTTTTGGATCAACCAGGATATTTATTGAATCTTTACGAAAATGTTATTCGCATCAGTACATGACCAAGTATCCTGATAAAAAGTGAGCAATACGATCTGAAGGAATTGATGAAGGTGGGTGGGAAAGTACTGAAATTACCCACACAAATTATAGTGGAACTAATGCTTTGACATTGAAGCTAACTGAATTGTCGTAGTTTAACTTTGGATGTGTTGGCCTTTTTTGGCATATTTTTTGGTTGATTTTGCTGGAAATTTGGCAGGGCTTTGTTAGAAATGTAAGTTTGAGCTGTTTAATCTGCACAATTTGAGTGCCATGAGGTTTTTCAGGGTGCTGAATCCATTTATGAGTTCGAAAATGCAATGAAAAATCACAATCTCACCCAAAATTGTATCACCGAATTTTGGCCAAAAGAGTTAAAACTTCTAATAGTTAGATCGTGCCAATTAAATTTTGCAAAACACCATTTATGATAAATTCTTCGATTGAGACCTACAACCTGGAGATATTATTATAATTTTCAAAGTTGGAGGGTTGAAGCCTTGAAAGTGATTAATAGATTATAAAAGGAAAAGTATAATTAATTTTCACATCTCCAGTTCAGACACCTTATCAGAACAGATCATCAATATTTATAACATATATGGATACTTGAATATCAAACATTAGTATGATTCATACAAATCACGACATTATAATTTATTGCTTCGAATCACATGAAATTCAATCAATAAGGAGATAATTTATCTCTTTGTTTTCCAAATGGTCTTTCTTCCCTTATTCCTTTTGGATCAACCAGGATATTTATTGAATCTTTACGAAA
The DNA here is from genome assembly GCA_000404065.3 of Pinus taeda. Lineage (NCBI taxonomy): Eukaryota > Viridiplantae > Streptophyta > Pinopsida > Pinales > Pinaceae > Pinus > Pinus taeda. The sequence goes on along the minus strand of APFE031032178.1, from coordinate 30,999 downwards.
ATGTTATTTGCATCAGTACATGACCAAGTATCCTGATAAAAAGTGAGCAATAGGATCTGAAGGAATTGATGAAGGTGGGTGGAAAAGTACTGAAATTACCCACACAAATTATAGTGGAACTAATGCTTTGACATTGAAGCTAACTGAATTGTCGTAGTTTAACTTTGGATGTGCTGGCCTTTTTTGGCATATATTTTGGTTGATTTTGCTGGAAATTTGGCAGGGCTTTGTTAGAAATGTAAGTCTGAGCTGTTTAATCTGCACAATTTGAGTGCCATGAGGTTTTTCAGGGTGCTGAATCCATTTATGAGTTTGAAAATGCATTTTAAACAATGAAAAATCACAATCTCACCCAAAATTGTATCATCGAATTTTGGCCAAAAGAGTCAAAACTTCTAATAGTTAGATTGTGCCAATTAAATTTTGCAAAACACCATTTATGATAAATTCTTCGATTGAGACCTACAACCTGCAGATATTATTATAATTTTCAAAGTTGGAGGGTTGAAGCCTTGAAAGTGATTAATAGATTATAAAAGGAAAATTATAATTAATTTTCACATCTCCAGTTCATACACCTTATTAGAACATATCATCAATCTTTATAACATATATGGA
>APFE031032170.1:45004-86956 GCA_000404065.3 Pinus taeda | reverse complement strand
AAACATGTTTATCTCTGGGTACGCAGATTCTCTCTACCTTTCCTGCGTGTACGCACTCCATATACATTAGACCTGCGTAGTAATACGCTCTGTATACTAAAGCTAGAGTGCGTACCCCTGTAAAAGTCAAAAGGCGCAAGTTTCATCTTTAAAAAGTTACTTGTGGTCACTTCTAGAGCCTTCTAGAAGAGTTCTTGACGTGTATTGAGCGCCTCCAGATGGTTCATGCACCCCTATGATAGAGGAGCTTATCCCATCAAGAGAGGAGCTACCCCATCCAAAAGAGGGAGTATCCCATTGATGTTGGAACTGAATAACCTCTTCTAGAATACTATAAATACAGGCATTGGGCCAAAGGAGAAAAGGTTGAAAGCTGAACATTCTATAGGGTAAATGCTGCTGGAATTAGGACTTCCATTTGTTGACTTGTGAGGAGAGATCACTATCCTTCCTTGTTGCCATAGTGGGAGTGGTGAGCTTGTCAAAGTAGAGGAAATCTCTTGCTGGACCCTGGGAGGAGCTTGCACAACACCAAGGCTCAGGTTGTAATGGTTCCTTTGATTATTTAATACAAATAAGTCCATTCTTCTCAATGATTTGTTAATGAAATATTTCATGTATTCCTTGGTCAATATGATAGATATGCTTTGTTTTATAATGAATATTCAGATGCTATGTAATCGTTTGCTTTGTTAGTGTATGCAGGTCTGAAAGTGAAGGAGGAGCTCATCTGGATCAGCAAGGCTGGACTGTTACAACAAGCGTGGGACCTAAGGTAAGATCGAAAACATTTGAATTCTCGTAGAATGATGTGTATCTAGAGAAGGATAGCTCTTGTTTGGTTTGTTTGTCATTAGAGAGTCTTAGACTCCTAGGGAGGTTAGATTTGTCCGCAAATATAACTCATTCCGCATGACAATTCTAATTAACCCATGATGGGCTAGTTGTTGATGGTTTCTTTCCTGCACCTTCATACTCATATCTATCACATATTGAAGAAGGAAGTAGGGTATTCTGAGTCTATTTTGAGAAGGTGTGTCTGCTCCAAACCTCAATTATTGAAGAATCCTAAAGTGGTATCCATATACCACACTGTACCTACCTTCACATGATATATATTTTATAAGGTGGTAGCTTATTTCATTCTATGGATATGGTAGGCTTTCTCTTCTCACTCCATTTTTGTCTTCCATAACCTCCTCTCCTTCTAAAAATAATTTCTTCTTTGCAATTTGGCTACTTCCCTTATCCTCCTTTCTCCAAGGTACTCCTAAGGGGAGTGTGTTACCAATGATCTCATGGGTGAGCTCTATGGAGAGGCCTCTCACCACAGCAGTGGCATGGGTCCTAGTTAGTGGAATGAGGGAGAGAGCAAAATATTTGGCTACTTCATCATCATACCCCCTCAATTTCTCAAAGAAACCCATCCAATTGTGCCTTGTGAATATATATAGCATAGGAGGGTGTTGATGAATCCTCATTGTGTTGATGGGTTCTCTTTAATTAAATCCCCATGAAATTTTCTCTGATGGATGGAGGGTTGTATAGGTCTACTACCAAATTTAATGAATGAGGAAATTTAAATGAAAATTCTATGTATGCAATTCCCTTATGCTACAATCACTTTCAACAAACTAGAATTTTTTTTATGTTCCTTTCACTTGGAAAAATGTGGGTAAATGTAGAGCCTACCTCCTTATCACTGCTTAATGAAGCCAACCACTATTTTTCTCCCTCTGAAACAACTCACTGCCAGTCTTGTAGGTGTTGGGCTATATCCTGTAGGATCGTGTAGGATTTCTTGTAGGATCCTATAGGTGGTCCTACACAGGAAAAAAGAAATTTGCCTTTCCTGTAGATGGCTTGAGGGCTGAGAGCAATTGTTATGCTCTTAACCTACAAGATGATACCAGAATGCCAAATATGAGAAGAAATATAACCAAAACATAGAACAATGAGAAATAACAACAAGTATTTTATTATTCAGAAAGTAATGTTCACTTGCCTCTTCGAGGGGGTAACCTCCAATAGAGTTGAGCTCAATTACAAAATAAGACACGATGCTCCTCGAGGGGAGTCTCTATCCTTTATATAGGATTCATACATGCAATACCATGGGGTAATACCATGGTTCTTATTAATACCATCTATCTAATACCATGGCCCATTTGCAACTAACTGTGGTCCCTTCATTAAATGCGGGTTAACCACTTACAATTATTAATATGGGCTTTATTGACTCTTTACTTAACTACAACTATGACTCAATCCTATTACATAAATAACGGGGTTAGGGTAAGACCCTAACAACAACTTTTCTAGTGTGGAGCCTCGAGAATGTGAATGCTTCTATGCATGGGGATCAACATTTATTTCCTCATATGGGTGATTTGAGTGAGGTGGTGTGCTGGAAACCAAGGTACAAATATCTATTTTTAGACTGTTGGTCCCACTACGACATCATCACTCTGCTCACCTCATAATCAACTCCCACTTTGGGCATCCATAGCTTAAATACTTTCGACCTCATCCTTCTTTTCCTTGACTTGACTGCTTCCACGTGTGTAAGGACTAACTGCTTTCTCCTCATTGACTCAATGAAGGTGGCCACGTTAACTGGCCACCTTTTTATTATAAACCAACTATTTCACAACTTTTACATCTTTTGATCACATTATGCTAATGAGAGAGTGGAAGAAAGATACTTACTTGTGGTAATGATGCCTTGGTGTTGTTTGTTGAAGAATGAAGTCTTTGTTGTGTGTTGGTTGCATGTGCTTTTCTCCTTTCTTTTTTATTGTCCTTTGATGATCTTTTTTGATGTGCAGGTAATTGGTGTTGATAATGATGATCCTAATTTTGTTGCTAGGCTCTGGAGGAGATTCTTCTACCTCTGGATCTTCCATGCTTGAAGCTGACTGCAAGCTATGATTTTTGTTTTGTGGGATAGGCTGCTACAGGATTTCCTATAGGATGTCCTGTAGCTACTTCTTCCTCAAAATTCTTAATCATTTTCTACTACTAGAGCCCGAGGATGGTTGGCACGGGCAGAGAAGGGGTCTAGGGATTTGCGAATGACGAAAATATCCTTCAGGTGTTGTTCCCTTGCTCTCTGTCTTCATCCTCTTTTCTCTGTGTTTTCTCCTTGAAAACTCAAAATTTTTTGAAACTGGCTTTTTTTATGAATGCAGAGGTGATCATTGTGGAGAGAGGTATGGTGATGAGATGGTGAAGTAGGAATTTATTTTTTTGATATGGGTAGGTCATCCCCTTGCTCTAGGGTTACTTTATTTAGGATTCCCAAGCCACTGTAATTCCTACAGGATCATCCTGTAGGTTTACAGGGAATCCTATAGAAAACACATAACCCTTGCAAACTAAGGTAAATGAGTGGAAAAATGGAGGGAATGATTGAATGACGAACAATAATGAATGGAGAAATAAAAACATGAGCTGGATAGGTCCCTTTTGATTCTCTTTTGTTGCTCTAATCATCCTCCTGCTGACCTGCAAACAATATTTTCATAATTTTCCTTTTCTTTTTCTTTTTTTATTCATCTTTTTTTATTGAAAGCAACTAGTCTGCCTCCAGGAGGTTTTCATCCTAGTTTATTTCCCTGGGCACCTCAAGAGAGGTTTTCACCCAAAGATATTTGTATTTCTCTCTTCTTTTTTTTTGGACATCATTGGGTTGCCTCAAGAGGTTTTCAACCCAACAGTGGGACTCAAGTACCTCATGGAGGTTTTCACCTGAGTCTCCTTATTTTTATTTTTTATTTTTTATTTTTTCTCGATGATTTAATGAGGTAGGAGTTGAGACTCGCTCCACCACCATCACTGTTTTGCTAATACCATCAATGAACTCTTGCTTTGACAATGGCCTCTTGTAAACCTTCAATCTGTGCCCATTAACAAGTAAAGCAATGGCCTCTGCATGTATCGTTCTAATATGCACTGAACCATTATCAGGATATTTCTCTATGACTTAAAGCCCTAACCAACTAGTCCTTAACTTGCCATTAAATTCTTTATATCTGGAATCATATAACAAAGCCCAATCACCTTCTTGAAATTTCTTGTCCTTGATTTTCTTTTCATGCCAAATCTTCCTTTGAATTTGGGTCACCTCTATGTGTATGAGGGCCTGCATTCTAAACTCATCTAACCCATTCAGCTGGAGCAATGTCTCTTTTTGTGCACTGTTGAGATCTAGATCTAGTTGGGTTGCCATCCTCAATGTATTGTACTCAAATTCAATGGATAGTAGGGACTACTTCCCATATACCAACGCATAGGGTGTGAATCCAATTGTGGTCTTCCAGATGGTATTGTAGGCCTAGGTGGCCTCAACTAATCTATCTACCCAATATTTTTTGTTGTTACTAACCAATTTGGTCAGAATGCCCTCCAATGCTCTGTTGGTCACCTCCACTTGCCCATTAGGTTATGGGTGATACGGAGTGGAGGTTTGTTATAGACATTTTTGGGCACTGCAACCCCAATCATAAATGTCCATAAACTAAGGGCTCCTAAGTCCCTAAAAGTGTTGCTTCACTACCTAAAGGAACAAGGTCAGCTGATTACATCATCTCCCAGAAGTTATCCACTAAAAACTGCTCAGAAATAGTCAAAACTGCACCATACTGAATGCCCAGTGCAGAGGGTGCGATGCATATCACCTTCCTAGTGTAAAGGGTGTGATGCATACTGAATGGCCCGTCTGTAGGGTGCGATGGTCGAGAATGGACAAATGGAAGGGACAATTTGCAAGGTGGAAGATCATGGAATCTTCTAGAAGCTTCCCCTCTGACACTTGCCTCTTTGTTTTCGACCAAGGATGAGTAAGAGATCATCTATCTCTAAGTGGAATCAAGAACTATCAGAGAGAAGACACTAATAAAAACTGCAGAAGATGACTCACCCCCCTACAATCATTTATATATCGATCCCTAATCACAGAGATCCAGAGGCTGGAATCTTGTATCTTGTAGAGAAGTGTTGTTGGTTTTCTGGTGTAACTTCATAGTGTTGGGTGATCTAAGCTTTACTTGAGGTGAAGAAGGGCTTTCTTGCTAGAGGATGATGCTGGGTCAGAAAATATGGTTGTAATCCTCTTGATTTTCTTGATATTAATAAAGCTATTCAAGTTTTCCTCCATATTCTTGTATGTTTGATTATATATGCATTTGTATGGTTAAAAAATATATGTTCTTGTGTTATTTATGAATATAGATCTTTGTTCTTCGACAGTAGTATGCTACTTTGATTCCACAAGTGCTCTTTGAAGCTGGGCAGATGAAGAAGAAGCGGCAAAGACCTATCAGGAAGGAGAGGAATCAAGCAAGGGAACTAAGCACAAGACTAAGGTTGTTGTCCTTTATTCCACTCTTATCTATTTTCATAAAGGAAAACGAAAGTAGACTTTACTTGTTTGTTTCTAAGATAGCTACCAGTCTTAGTGGGAATAGCAGCTCCGAGTGGACACTATTCTTGGTAACAAAATGGCGACTCCGCTGGGGAGCGAATAGATTTTTTGTTAGTCTATCTTTGTTTGTTTTATAAACTTCCAGACAGAGCTTGAAGTCAAGCCAGCTAACCTTCAAACTGCATTTGTTATACAAATGCAAAGTAGATAAATGTTGCTTCATTCTATCTCTGGGTTTTGTTTATAAATTGAACAATTGATCTGTAAATGTTCTAATTGCCCTAAGTGGTGGCTCTAGTAACCTCCTTAGATCAACCCCTGTGATTTACATTTACTAAACATCACTTACTCGGCCTAAATCCTTGAACTAACTGCAAATTGTGAGCAAATACTCGTTAAAAGTCTCACACTGGCACCATCACACCCTCCCTTCAATGCAGTCTGTATGCATCGCACTTCCCGTGTGAAGTAGGTGAGATGCATACTGGATTCCCTATGTGACAGGTGCGATGGTCAGGGAAGGTTAATTTTACCTTCAGACTTTGGTTTTTCTTCACTCCTTTTAGTTCTATTCAGGAGTTTTGTTGTCTGTGGTCGGTATATCTCTATGAAAACCCCCTTCTCTTCCATCATTCCGCCTCTATTGTGCAAAGAACTGTAATCGTTTTTATGTATTGTGCGCCATTTTCAGTTCTCTTTTGCAAAGAAGTAGCGTAGTCGAACTGTCGTTTCTTAATCTGAAAGTGTCGTAAGTGTCTTTTTCAGTCATAGAAGAGAATCCCATTATTCTTGATAGTCGATTGTACTGTTAATCTTGTATATGATTTGAATTAGTAGTTTTTAAAATTTCGAAAAATAGTTTTCATTTCGAAATCGCAAAGTGTCACCCTTATCTTCACTTCATTTTGAAAAGAAATCTGTTAAGTTTTGTCGCTTTGAAAATAATTCAGATTTTCACTTAGCATTCTTCTTGTCATTTATACATTAAGAAGGATAAAAAAAATACATGCATGTGCATTTGCATTTAGACTGCTTGGTTTGATTTAGGACAGTGCATTTAGTGTGTGCTCTATGCTCTTTGTTGAAAGACTCTCAATTTTCTTTCCTTAGTAGCTAGGATTTTCATTGCCAAAAAAAGATTAAACAGTTGTTTATCATCTTAGACTGCATTTCAGGAATTGTATACACATCACGCGGTGAACGTGAATGGCAAATTTTTAAACAAGATCAACTATAAAATAAATTTAATGAATCTAAGAATGCTTTGGAACCTAACGCACAACATCTAGACGTCTAGTCTAGAGACGTATTTTGGCATCGTAAAACCTGGTAACTGTTGTTTTCATTGTTGGTTGGGTGATTCCTCCACTTTGAGACGACAAGTGCCAGTACAGACTTGTTCTCCCACGTACCGTCGAGTATGTATTTGGAGACCACAATAGGTTATATCCTTTATCCTTAGGAAGCCGTGTCTGCCGCCCTATCGATTGCAATGCACTGAACACAACATTCGGGAAGATTGACTGCCATACCATAAAAAGTATTCTATAGTTTTGTGATTGGTTTGGTAATCCCTCTACCAAGATTTCCAGAGTAGTCTCTTTCATTCCTTTTCAAACTCCTTAAAAGAAAAGGTTCATTTTAGCACTTGTCACTTCAGCCTCATTAAAAATCGAAGGCGACTAGAGTCATCTTTTGTTTTTTCTCGACTCTTAAAATTGAAAAAACAAGTTGTGTCAAAGAGTCTAAAATTTATTTTAATCGGAATAACGTCACTATTCCCTCATTAGTTTTAGAAATTAGTCTCCCTTCATCGCAAGTTCTTGTAGAATCGCTAGGAAATATTTTGGATAGACTAGATATGTCTGAACAACCATCGACATCCAGGACTGTGTCATCTGACGTAACAGCAGCAGAACCTCCTGCTACTACTCCAACGATGTTTGTTGGTGTACCATCTGTCCCGGAAAGTTATCAACAACAACCCAGAGTCCAATCAGGGACTGTTTTGACAACATGGTTAGTTCCTATTTCTTCATCCGGATTCTCATCTGGTATTTCTAATGTTGAAACTCAACAAATTGATCCAATGTGTCTTCAAAGCCCAATCTACCCTTTAAGTACTGGATTTCCACCATATGGGGGGTAGTATGCCTTTTCATTGTTCCCTCCTAGAGAACAACCATATGGGAGTTTACAACAAAGTTCAGGTCAAACTGGAATTACATCCAGCAGTTGGGTACCAATACTACCTCAGCAACCAAGGGTTGTATATTCAATGCAACCACTCCACCCTGTGTCGAATATTCCCACTATACCTGCTATGGTGACTGCATCGCAAGTACAAGCGCCACCTGTTGTATGTCAACCCCAAGTTTCTCAGGCTGCAATACAATAGCCTCTCATCTCAGTGATTCAATCACAACCTCAGGTTAGTGCCTCCTTATTTGGAGCAACTCAGGCTTAAACAGGTACTATGAATCCTCATCTTGGTCAATCATCCAGTATTGGACAACATCAAATGGTCTGACAACCATGGCTGGTTCAATATCAACAACCGCAATTCCAGCAATCATATCAGGGACCTAAGCAACAAGTCTTTGTAAGTAATGGGCAACCACATTTCCAAAGTGGTTATCAACAACCATACTATAATGGTTATGCCCATCAACCTTATCAAAGTTACCAACATCAAATACATTATGCTGTTATGCAAAGACCCACTGCTCAGGTGATTCCATCTTATCCTAGGTATGCTTCACCTAACCTGAATCAACAGTTGCCCTTTGTAGCAACTCTAAAAATACCAAATCTAAACTGGTTGATGAATGATCCAATTGCTTATGCCCCTTGGTGGCCGGCGATTCCGCATAAAATTCCTTCAAATATTCCTAAATTTAGTGGAAATCCAGGTGAAGACCCGTCAAATCATGTGATGACCTTTCATCTGTGGTGTTCATCAAACACTCCCAAAGATGATTCGATGAAGCTTCGCCTTTTTCAGCGAACGTTAACTAGTCTAGTAGCAAAATGGTATATCGAATTGCCTAGAGCTTCGTTTGATAACTTCAGTACCCTAGCCACAACCGTTTTAACCCATTTTCAGCTACCCATAAGGTACGAAACGTTAACAGAGCCTCTTACCAATTTCAAACAAACAACAACCACTCACATATCCGATCATATTCATGAGTGGTGATGTCGTCGTAGAATGGTAAAAACATATGTTCCTGATTAGTTGTTGGTTGAATGGTTTGTTAAGTCATTGTTACCTTAGATTACAAAAGATGTGGCAAAGGGAGGATTCGTCATTGAGGAGCAAGTTATTTGCTTGTGCACAATATCTAGACTTGATCTATACTCAGTCTGGCACGCTCTACGATAAAATCCTTGATGCTCCTAGACCATATTTTTCTGTTCCTCCCCCTCCTAAATCAAACAAAGACTCTCATGCCAGCAATGGCGTGATAGGTATGACTAGCACGAAAACCATAAAGGCTACATCAAAGAAAGCCCGTACAGTTTTGAGTCAAAATGCAAATGACAAACTTCTTGCCTCGGAGGTTAATGTCGTTTCGACTGACAAAGGCAAAGAACCAAAGCAATCAGGAGACAAGAAGAAAAAGAAGGGGAAAAAGAAGAAACAAGAGGAGTCATCTCCTAAAAATCTTCTGCAAACCCTTATGGGCAAAGGAAACCTCCTTCAGGGTGTGAGATATGTGATGAGGATCATCGGACAAGAGATTGTCTATATAAAGCTGAGCTTAGAAAATTCTTCAAGAATTCAAAAACCTCAGCGGTATTGACTGATCCGTTTCTAAACCCAGGAACAAATATGGTTGCTAGTGACAATGCTTCCCCATCTCGAGTGCTTATGTTGTCCATTTCGAAACAACAAAATGATGCTTTGATATCGACAAGGAACAAATATTATGGAAATCCGCAGATGTCAAACAACAAGGCTACAGATCAGCCTAGTAGTTTGACAACAATTTTGATCAAAGTGTTGCCACCCATCATTCCTGAGATAATGGTAAAGCCGACAAAGGGAGTAGTGCACAAATAGACATTTAATCCTCATGCTAGAGCATCACAACATTATAATATAGTGGAGGATCTGGCCCAATCGCCGTCTGCTATGTCGACACTTGAGGTACTACAAAATTTCCCCTCCCAAAAGCAGGCTTTATTATCAGCGATAGGTGGGATTGACCCAGCGGATTCCAATCTTGTGGCCTTTGATCACAAAGGATATGAACCTCAGTTACCAGCTCAACTAGCTTTCCTTATCAAGTGAAAGCCCTCAACAAAATTGTTCATCGAACAATTATTGATGAGGGGGCATCTACATGTATTATGTCAATGAGTTGCTGGAAAAATTTAGGCTCACCACCCTTGTCACGATCGTCAATGATGTTAAAAGCATTTGATGGGTGAACATACACTCCATATGGGATTTTAAGTAACTTGAAAGTCGAACTGGGGGGTAAAACAGTAGAAATTGATGTTGAAGTTATCGACGGAAACCTTGATTACAAAATCCTACTGGGAAGGCCTTGGATATATGCTATGGCTTCCATTGTGTCGACATACTTCAGAAAGATCGCATTTTCCTTCCAAGGAGGAATCACAATCATCAACCAACAAACATTTCTCCCCAACAGTTCACAAGTTACGAGAAGCAGTCCGATGATCCACGGAAGCTCTCAGTCACTTCAAAATATTAGAGTAGGTCTCCTAAAAGACCCTTCCTTAATGGGGACTTTTGCCCTTCCACCTCCGAGTAAGCTAGCAGAAGTGGCCATAGTGGAAACCTGTCCCATGAGATTTTCTACATCAACAAAAATGAAGAAGAACTCATAACATTTTGATAGTGTGGATCATCGCGAGGCATTGCCTCCAAGCCCTACCATAGCTACATCATCTGATGATCAATTTAGTGATGTTGTACATTATGTACTAGGGGCATTGGAACCAGATCTTTCCTTCATAACCCCTTATGAGTTGTGATCAAACGTCTCCATGAGGATAGTTCTTTTACTATGTCAACCTCATTAAAAAATGAAACAACTCCCTTTCCAAATCGAGTCTTTCAAAGATCTCGAAGGTAAACCTTCATTCCAACCACCAAGTTGAATGAAATGAAGCTTGGGGGGCATGCACTTCGATTTGCATTATTATGCTAGGGCATGCAAACTTATCACGAGCAGTGTTACCGCAGGGTTCAAGCTTGTTAAAAAATAAACCTGCCATGAGCAGTTTTAATGCAGAATTCAAGCTCGTTAAAAAATAAACATAAGCAATGAGCAAATGTTTCCCCTAGAGTTTAAGCTCATTAAAAAATGAACCAATAAATAACCATTGTGAATGCCTTATCGTCAGCTTTTGAGCCTTGGTCGTGTTCTCTTCATCACCTCCACTCTATTTTTAGCCGATCATTCACCTCCATTTGATTGTTTACCCTTTCGAGGAACATATACGAAGAGTGATTCTATTAGCCATCCTTGTGACACTGTCGTGATTGGAGAATTCCAAACCTTACTTGGAATCAGCTGCTACCCGAAATCATCACTCGTTCCTTGAAAAACGAGTCTCCTTTAAGCTATTTTCAACTGACTCGTAAAATATGAAAAGATTGTCGAGCGATTAGCCTCTCCAGGTCATTAAAGTCATCGGAAGTGCTATCCCTCCTCTAGATTTTAATATTTTTGGACTTGAGGGATTATTACACAAAAAGATCGAGCGCTTGTCTTGTTCGGCTCGTTAAAACTATCCAAAATTCATCCCTTTCGTATTATTTTACGCTCTTTTGGACTTAAGGGATTATATGATGAAAAAGAATCTTTGGAGTTTCCTTTTCATCCCTTTCAGACTCTCTAAAATTGAAAAGGACTGAGTTATCTTTGTTGTTAAACTCATTAAAACCGAATAGCGACAAACTAGTCCAAATGGACGAGAACAAGTTTCACTGTCGCTAGGCTTGTTAAAACATAGTGATAGGTTCGCCCGAAGGGTGGATTATAGAACAATCATATGTTATCCTCATCAAGCTTGAAAAAAATAAAGAGGTACTGGTCAGCAATGACTGGGGAAAATTTGGAAGAAAACTTGAAAATTTTTATTGGTAGCAAGTCGCTCTTGAACATGACACTTTCTCTCTGCATCTGAGTCGGGTTGGGTTGTTTCGTTCACTGGTCACATCACCATTGGTCCGTCACACCATCCATCTTTGGGGTTAACACTAACAATCCATTGTTAGTGTCGCCAATATGTTCAAGAGAAGTCATTCATAGAATTCACCTGTGTCTCACCCGCTGCAATACATTCACGCTCCATTTCTTCATGACCGCCACCCTAAACCCTGTATCATCATATTGTTTTCACCTCCAAAATCATTTGCTTCGTTCTGTGTCGTAAATGTGGGATTCATTAATTCCCTCCTACGATGAGTCACTTCTTGTCGACATCAGCTCATTATCCAAGAAGTTGACCTAGGAACAACCCTTTCATTACTTTGAAGCTTGCATGCCTCAATAGCAAGTTTCTCACTTTTGGAACAAGGTTTACATTAATGGCCTTCGACCGAGAGATTTTGCATGGTGTTCGACGCCAAGTCATTTTCCACACCGCACGAATTGTACTGTAGTACCTTGAGGGTCATTGTCATTATAGGTGATTCCTCTTGCGCCTATTAACAGCTTACATCATTGGCTGGTAATCAGGCGATGTCTTTCCATGTTCGACTCCAGAACATTTTTCACATGGATCGACTTGTACTCCAAGTGAAGATTGAATGATTTTTGAAGACCTCAGATCTAGTTTCATCCATCCGAGCTGCGATATATTCAAGAATATAAAGACATAAAATGTACATCATTGTCGAACAGATGATCATCCAAATCAAAGGATGATGATTCTGAATCATCAGTTTGCCACACAGACGATTGTCTGTCCTATGTACATGAAAATGAATTTATAAAGCTGAGCATGGGAATGCCTACCTTAGCTAGATCATGAAAAATGTTGTCAAGATAATGTATTGTATTGTATCTTATTACAGGTCACCTCAAAGCTCGAAAAAACTTCAGATCCTCATGGTAAAGCATTTCACCTGACATCAAAAGATTAACGACCTCATGCTTTAGGGGGCAACTGTTATAGACTTTTTTGGGTACTGCAACCCCAATCATAAATGTCCATAAACTAAGGGCTCCTAAGTCCCTAAAATTGTTTCTTCACTACCTAAAGGAACAAGGTCAGCTGATTACATCATCTCCCAGAAGTTCTCCACTAAAAACTGCTCAGAAATAGTCAAAACTGCACCATACTGAATATCCAGTGTAGAGGTTGTGATGCATATCACCTTCCTAGTGTAAAGGGTGCGATGCATACTGAATGGCCCTTTGTAGGTTGCGATGGTCGGGAATGGACAAATGGCAGGGACAATTTGCGAGGTGGAAGATCATGGAATCTTCCAGAAGCTTCCACTCTGACACTTGCCTCTTTCTTTTCGACTAGGGATGAGTAAGAGATCATCAGTCTCCAAGTGGAATCAAGAACTATCAGAGAGAAGACACTAATCAAAACCCCAGAAGATGACTCACCCCCCTACAATCATCTATATATGGATCCCTCATCACAAAGATCCAGAGGCTGGAATCTTGTATCTTGTAGAGAAGTGTTGTTGGTTTTCTGGTGTAACTTCATAGTGTTGGGTGATCTATGCTTTACTTGAGGTGAAGAAGGGCTTTCTTGCTAGAGGATGATGCTGGATCAGAACATATGGTTGTAATCCTCTTGCTTTTCTTGATATTAATAAAGCTATTCAAGTTTTCCTCCATATTCTTGTATGTTTGATTGCATATGCATTTGTATGGTTAACACATATATGGTCCTGTGTTATCTATGAATATACATCTCTATTCTTTGACAGTAGTATGCCGCTTTGATTCCACCAGTGCTCTTTGAAGCTCGACAGACGAAGAAGAAGCGGCAAAGACCTATCGGGAAGGAGAGGAATCAAGCAAGGGAACCAAGCGCAAGACTAAGGTTGGTGTCCTTTATTCCACTCTTATCTATTTTCATAAAAGAAAATGAAAGTAGACTTTACTTGTTTGTTTCTAAGATAGCTACCAGTCTTAGTGGGAATAGCAGCTCCAAGTGGACACTATTCCCAGTAACAAGGTTATATGCTTGATCTTATGCTAGCTTAATAAGTGTTCAATCATGTTGGATGTAAACTGGCTGCCTTGATCAGTGACTAGTTCTCTAGGGTACCCAAACTTATAAAATATGTTTTCCCTTAAGAAATCAGCCACCTTCTCCTCTATTGCTACCTTGATTACCTTAGTTTCATCCCACTAGGTAAAATATTCAGTGCACACAATGATGTACTTCTTTTGCTTAGAAAGAGGGTCAATAGGTCCAACGAAATCCATTCCCCACTTGTCAAATGGCTCGAACATCACTTGAGGTTGCAGAGGTATTTCATCCCTTGTAGTAGGCTTTCCCATCCTTTGGCATTGATCACACTTACTAGTATATCCTCTCACATCCTGATGAAGAGTGGGCCAATAATAACCAACTCGTAACACATTGAATATTGTCCTCTTGGCTGCAAAGTGACTTCCACAAGGCCCATCATGATAGGTCAGAAGGATGTCAAAGACTTCCTCCTCCCTCACACATCTTCTCAAAATTTGATTTGAGTCTAGTTTGAAGAGGTTGCTTCAATCCAACTGAATGGGGTTCTCTTCCTCACAATCTTACTTTCCTCTTTGGAGGACAAATTTGGTGGGAACTTTGTAGACACCAAGTAGTTTGCTATGTCAAAAAACCATGGACAGAGAACTGAAATGGTGAATAAGTGTTCATCCGGTAACTAGTCATCAACTATTCCTTGCTCCCCTGTAGACAAAGTTAATCTAGACAAAAAAATATGCAACAACATTTTCCTTGCCAGGGTTATCAATAATAGTTAGATCAAACTGCTGTAATAAAAGTAACCATCTAATAATCTGGGAATTCACATCAGGTTTATTCATTAAATAATTAATTGCAGCATGGTCAGTATGTACAAGTGTTTGATAACCAGTAATGTAATGCCTAAATTTGTTAAATGGACGCAGAACAACCAGGAACTCTTTTTCGGTCACTATGTAGTTCAGTTCAGCCTTTAACATATTCTTACTGATAAAGTAATTGGCATAAGGAAATTTGTCATCTATCTAGCCTAGAACTGCTCCTATGGCTTTGTGTGAGGAATCAGCATGTATATGAAAAGGAAGGGCCCAATTTGGGCCTCGGAGAATAGGTGCAGTGGTCAACTTGTCCTTCAGGGTGTATAAGGCCTCTTGACAACTTTTTGACCATACAAACGCAGAGTCTTTGGTCAACAACCCAAATAAAGGAGAAGCTAACTTATTGAAGTCTTATATAAACCTCTGATAGTATCCAGCTAAACCTAGAAAACTTCTGACATCTATCTATTTTTGTGGAGGTGGGACCCTTTGGATGATGACTATTTTGTTTGGGTCCACATGCAGTCCTTGCTAGGATATTGAATGACCTAGCACAATCCCTGAAGTCATCAAGAACTCACATTTTTCGTGACGAAGGGATAGGTTCATTTCAATGCATTTGTTTAGCACCTTACCTAAGTTGTGCAACACCTCCTAGAAGTCACACCCATAAGGTGTAAAATAATCCATATAAATATCTGATGCATCATGGACTAGCTCAGAAAAGATACTCAGGACTGCTCTCTGGAAATTGGCAGGGGCATTGCATAGGCCAAAAGGAAGGACCCTATACGCGAAAGTACGCCAAGGACAAGTGAAGGTGGTTTTATCCTGGTCTTTTGGGCTAATCTAGATTTGATTGTACTCACTAAATCCATCTAGGAAAGAGAAAAAACATTTCCCTGCAGGCCATCTAGCACTTGGTCAATGAAAGGTAAAGGGAAATTGTCCTTTTTTGTGGCTTTGTTTAACTCTCTATAATTTACATAAATCCTCCACTTCCCATTTTTCTTTGGAACCAACACCAAAGGAGAGACCCACTCATTGTCTAAGATAGGATAAATGAATCTTGCATCTAACAACTTTTGCAGTTCTTCTTTGACTATATCCTTGAGAGCTAGATTCATTCTCCTTTGGGGTTGTCGGACTAGTTTGCAACCTTCTTTGATATAAATGTAGTTAGTACACACTCAGGGGTGCACTCCCTTCATTTCTTTGTAACTCCAAGCAAAGGCACCCAAATGTTCCTTTAGCATGTTGTACAACTTTTCTTCTTGGTGAATAGAAAGAGATGGGTTGATTTTCAAAGTTCTCTCAAGGCCGAATTCTATGGTTTTGACGTAGGTAGGGTTTGAATCAACTAAGCATAGATCAATCTAATGGTTGTTGTGGTTTCCTTTACTACTTCTTCTAAGGACAATGTGTTGGGAGTTAGACTTTGGAGTATGCGTTCAATCAAATCATCTTCATCTGGTTGTGCTCCTCCCATGGTTGTTTCTAAGGTATAGAGTTGGGCTGAACAAACTTCATCTTCTTCCTCCTCCTCCATCCATAAAGGTAAGTCATGATTTATAGATGGCTAGGCAGGAGGGTACAGGACTAACTACTTGGACATATGCCCATTTTTTATAGTCATATTTCCATCCCTGCAACTAATGTAGGCATCAACACTTGCTAACCATGGCCTCCCAAGGATGAGAGGGTAACTAGTAAGCTTGGCCTTAGGCTGAGGAACTAGGAAATCTGTAGGGTACTCCCAAGAATCAACGGAGACCATCACATCCTCCACAATCCCATTAGGGGTCACTGTGGAGGGGTCTGCAAGTTGCAAGACTGTTGTGGTCTTTCTCAATGAACCCTAGAGGTTGAGCTTGAGCATTGTGTCCTTGGTCATCGCATTAATGGCAGCCCCAAGATCAATCAAAGTGTGTGGGAAAATGGTGCCGTTGATGTGCACATCTACTACAGGGCTTCCAGGGTCTAAATACTTTGGACAAATTACCTACCCTAGCATTAAGTTAGACAGTTTTCCAATGACACTAATGGTAGTGGCATCTCTTTTTCACCTCCCTGGATGTCTGAAGCACTTCTCCTTAGTCAACTTGTTATAAATAGATACATCTTTTATAGCTTGGAGAAGTGGAATTTTGGCACATATATTTTTCAATTCTCCCAGAAGTTCAGTCTCTTCTAGGGTAGGTTGGATTGGTTGAGTTAATATCTCAAGAAAGGGTGGTGGATTTACTTAGACATGATTTCCTCTCTTTCTTCCTCACACTCCCTAGGTGGAGGTAGAGGTTGGTTGTCCGGGAGTAATCTCCCAGATCTCAGACTAATTTCTTGAATCTCCATAGCATAAGTACGATAGGATGTCTCTCCACTATATACTTGTTATTCCTATCTATTGTTCAGGCTCAGATTTGGCTGGGCAGGCATCTGGGGTGTTTTAGGTGGAGCAAGGTGTAGAAGTTATGGTTGATCAGGTGGTGAAGGAAATAAAGCTAGAGCATTTTTATATGGGGGCCTCCACCCCTGAGGAGTGCATTCCATTGAGGCTGTGGCAGAGCATATGGTTGAAACGACTGGTAGGTCTACTGGGAATGATACTGAGGTTAAAATGACCAAGGAGGAGGTGTAGACTAGGAAGGATGAGTAGGGGGGCCCCAAGAGGGAATGGATGTGGTCTGGTTGGGGTTGTAATATGCATGGGATGACCCTGGCATGCCTTGCTAATATGGCTGAGGCTCATGAGGCCTCCTTTGATGTATGTAGCAGAGGTGTTCATTCACCCCTTCATCTCCCTAATATATAGCTTTTAGTCTAGGTAGCGAAGGGAACTTGTCTGTGGAATGGTTTTTTTCACATACTGAGTAGAATTCAATCAGGTTTAATGGACATTCATTCCTAGGGTGCCTCCTTGTGCATCTAGGGCAAAAAATGGCTAATGCTCTCTCTGATTTCTCCTATTTTCTCTTAATGTGCATAGTGTCCATCTGTAAGGCAAGGTTTTTTAGCATCTCACTCTTGAAGTATTCTAGCATGTTTCCAAATTCACCCTTGATGGATGTATTGGAAGAGGATGGACTAACCATAGGTTGACTACCCCACCCTTTTTCCTATTTTCCCTAGAGTGGTTTCTAAAGACAGTCTTGATATATTCATAGAGTATCTGGTAGATGTCCCCTCATGGTAACAGGTTTAGGGTATCCATAAGATCTTCCCTTACCCATCTAAGAAGGACTAGCTTCAGTGACTTAGGTTCAAGTGTGCACCTGGCCCTTTTTTATCTAAGCTAGAATATTTCTTCATAATCCTCTAGGGATTCACCATGCCCAAAGGTCATCCTAAAATTTTCCTCTTTAGTGTCTTAAACCTACAGTAGTCTCGATACTTGTAGTTGAAGGCTTGCTGCATCTGAGCCCAAGTTATGATGTTATCCCCAAGTAAACCCGTGAACTAGCGCAAAGTTGCATTCTTGAGAGTGGATGGGAATAGTTTCAACTTCTGCTCATCATTGGTGTAATCATAGGTTCTACATATGATAGCAAACTCAAACAAGAAAGTGTTTGGATCTTCTAAGGTTAGACCATGGAAATGAGGAAGGGAAGAGGGGCTTATATTCTTCATCTTGGTATCCCCATTGGTTTCCCTAATGGTAAAGGCACCCTCAACTCTTTCTCTATTTCCTCTGTCATTTATATTTTTAGCCATTGGGTTAGTTGGAATGGGTTCTTCTTCTTCTTCTACCCCTGTAGGCTCTTCAAATATCTCTGGTTACTCACCTAATGGTTCCTCCAATTCACGGCCACCGAAGAAGAGGGAAGGTTGTTTGTTTGAAACAGTGGGGGTATTTGGAAAAAATTTCCCTAAGTTATCCCTATTCCCATGAGACATGAAAGAAGTGTTTCTATTTTGTTTTGTGTTTTTTTTAAAGCTTTGAAAATAATTACAAAATTGAAATTGCAGACTGAATGAAAACTAACTACTTGAATGAAATCTTACTTGCAGAATATAAATGAAATAAAAGAATGTAGAATGGAAAAGAAAGGAAAGAATGCATAATGGAAAAGAAAGCAAAATAAATTAATTTTGTAGAAATGAAACTAACAACGGAATATTAGAGACAAGAAATGGAAGAAAGAAAGAAGTAATCAAATAATACTCAGACACCTCCCTGGCAACGGTGCCAAAAAGTGATGAGCACCAATATTGTAGCAAGAATGTTGCAACTCCTGGGGCTACCAACTTTACTTTATCAACCTGGGGTTCATACAAACCTTGAGGTGACAGCGTTGTATACACAAGTAAATGTGATGGGTCTACTCATTGTCATTTCTAATCTGGAAATATACCACTACGGTTTTTAAAACCAGGCTTTTATGGATTTAGAATAAGCTTGATTACCAATGAGGGAAAGAGAAATCTACTCTAAGAGAAAGCTTGTCTACTGCAGTAAGGAAAAATACTGAAATCAAATGCTAAAACACACCATTTTCTAACTAACTGCTAAGAGGCTATGCTTTAAAAGAATGCTAAGTTAACTTGTATGCAATGCTACTTTACTAATCATGCAAATTCAAAGCATCAAACATTCTACTAATGTTCATGTAAATGAATGAAATAATTTTGTTTTTCTTTTTGTCTTTTTTATTTGAAAGTGTGAAAGCTAATCTCTTTTAGTGATGTGGCAGGTGGCTTAGGGATGATGGTGAATGGTTAGAAGGTTTGGGAGACCAGTAGGGGACCTTTTCTAGCTTCCTAGAGGCATTTTCTTCAATTCGGCCTAAAAAAAAACCACTACAGGTAAACCTATATGATGTCCTAATGCATTCTATAGGATGTCCTGAAAACCTACAAGATCCCCTGTATTTCTACACAACACAGCCAAGAGAAAAAGGATGGGTGTTGAAGGTGATGGAAGGCTTAGGAAATGTGCTTGGTGGATGGAATGAGGCAAGGGAGTGCCTATTACCACTTCATAAATCAAAACCAAGGTTGGGAGATGGTTGGATTTTCTCAACAAGCTTGGAGAAGTTCCCTTGTGAAATGATGAAATTGGCGAGGGTTTTAGTGAAAGAAAAGAATGATCATGGATGGATGAAGTTGGGATGAGGTTGTTGAATATGAAATATCTCTATACTTTTGAAACACCTACACTGCATCAAACATTGACATTTACCCAAAAATCATGTAAACAAAAAGAATTTCAATTACCTAAGGAAAGCAGAATTTCATGAGCTAGTTGCCTACTTCATGCATGAGGAGAACTTGCAGAATAATATGGAACATTGATGAGATATAATGTAATACTAAATATGGAAGAAATGATAACTAAATCCTATGCTTGCAAACTGATCAAATGTTGACCTAAATACAGAAAACCCTAAATTCCATGAGAAAGTAGAATTTTGTCTTTATGGGGCTGCATAGTAGTTCTTTCCTCAAACCATGATCCCTAAAGGAAGGAGTGAGGCCAAAACCACCTATTGAGATATTTTTGATGTTCCTTTATCTCTTCTAAACTATTACTGAAGTAAAGCACAAATGGAAGCAAAATAATAAGCAAACTAATCAAATCTACACTACTTACAGTGAAATAGTTGTAAAGACAATTCAACCATTAATCTATGAATTCAATCTAAGCATACAAATAACAGAAGAGGAGCCTTTCTACTAGGTTTGGGCCATAATCCAAGAGCTTCAGCCCTCTGAGTTAACTCAATGTTGGATCAAGGAATTTCTCTTTCTCATTAACAAAACAGAAAATTACATAACAATGTCTTCCACAAGTCTTGAACTCGAAAATGACTAGTGTTTTTACAACAAAAATTCGAATCCTAATGAGGCTCTAGGTCCCTTTATTTATAAAACTGAACTCTCTAACAAATTCCTTAAATATTAGGAGGCTTGGCTCTCAAACTCAAGATAAACTAACACTTTAACTATCACTTGCTCGGCTGCCTTTTGATTTCCATGACTTGGCTGCTTGTACTCCAAGCTAGTATGATTGATGGAGGAATATCCAAGTGATGGAGGATTAAATGAGGAGGATATACCTCCTACAATCTCTCCTCCTTGTCTCATTCAAGTTTCAGCCCTTAATTAGCCAAAATTCCATGATTTTCTCTCACAAACCTACAATCAATGCACATTAGTCCACTCAGCATAATATCTCACTTTGACTCATCTCATTAAACAAAATACAATCAAAATATGTAATAAATTATAAGAAGAGTTGATTTGACTAAGCTATGAGGTGGATTAATGTCCATATAGTTACCCAATGATGAGGCTCATCAGAAGGGATATCCACGAAGTGGCACCCTGTATTTACTTCTACTTCGTATCAATCTTATAACTTCGTAGGCATAAGAACTTCACGCAAATGATTAATTTAACATAATCAAATTAAACTGATAAACTCTAGCAAGTAAGAATATATCTTATAATTATTCACATAATTCAGTGATAAATATATATAATGATATGAACAACAACAAACACTAAACACAAATAGATGTAGAATTCTTCGCCAAAACTTCTTTATTAATATAAGTATTTTAGTACATCTACATATTTGACTTGCACACACAGTTGCAAGTAGTCTATGCACTCGACTGTGGAGCCTTCCCCAAAACTACAGACCATAGATGAAAATATAGAGATTCAATTCAATTATGATAATTCATTACTATTGATTACTTTTCGCTAAGGTATTACACATCCTTAAATACATATCATCTTTACAAAAACCATGGTCCACATACCATGGATCCATAAAACAAGGAAATACCTATTACAAAATGAGGACTTTATCCCAACCCAAAAGCCCCAAAAATATGTGAGATGAATATATCTTCACCGGCTCCACGCAGTCTGCTCCTCCTTTCATAGGGTCTTTTAACCAAAACTTGTACCAAGTTGGGCCATGCCCAACATCAGTCCCATAGAAACTCATCTCAACTGAATAGAATATTATAATGAATCTCTTCAATACAATTATTCTAAATGAAAATGGAATTCTCTTGAATCAATAATTGTGATTTTTATCTCGAAATAATTTTTTGACTTGAATCATCTATAAGATCCATCAACATTGAAACCTTCTTGTAGAATTATATAACACATGATTATGAAATGAGGAAGACCTTTAATAATAGGGAATGCATTGATCCCTAGATGATCTTTCAACACCTTGAGGTGGTGGAAATTTTTGAGAGATACCACTGGATAGATTATTTTAACAAATTAAGAGTATACAATGATGATGTAGCTAGGGATTTTCCATGAATTAAAAAAAAATGGAAAAAATAGATATGTGACTATTGTTAAGGGGCTTGAAATTTTTGTGAATAAAGGAATTATTATTAAGGTATCTAGGATGAGGTAGCATATCATATTTTTAAAATACATCTCTTATGAAGGAAGGCTAAGTATAGTTTATGTTTATCATTTCAGACTCCTATACAAACTAGACATCAACCACACTTATAACTTGTAGAGACCATAAATGTTCCATACGTCCTCCTACAATCCATAAATGAAATGATTTCGAAGGAAAAAGAGGGGTAAACATGATTTGCTATCCCATCATGGGCTCATTCAACTACAGTTTTTCCATAATTTGGATAGGTTGGAGAACATCTTCTTTTGGATTGATTTTGGTCTTATATGCTTTTCCTCTCTCTTTTCTATCGAAATCAAGCGACTAACTAATGACCTAGTTTTGTGTAAACTCTAATAGACTATATGTCTATAACTATCCATATCTTTTCCCCTGCATCACCCTTGGGAGCATGTTCTTATTCTAGATACCTATTTTGAGATTGTTCCTTCACATTTCATTCATGGTAACCAAAGGGTGGTTCCAGTCAATCCAATAAGAATTCATTCATGCAAAGGAATTCCACATGAGAACATTCTAGGACATATGTGGTCATCATCTAAATCTCTATATTACTTTACAAATTTCCAATCTTTTGTTTCATCTTTAAGTTCGTTATGAATTTTTTCTATAGCATCGACTACAAGATTAATAAAGAAGTCTTTTGGAACCTCTCCATAAGTAAGAAATGTGATCAAACGTGTTGACATGGATGTTGTGCTCAATTTATAGCTTATTCCACATATTTCCAATGGCTTGATACTCGGGTAACAAACCAAATTTTTATCTCTTTCAACTTTTATCATCGATTCTTGAAAGTGGATCGTTTTACATGGAAATATTCTATTAACAAGGAATGTTCCTTTAACTACATAGCCATTATATAAAAGAAAACATTGAATGAGTAAGGGGCAGGCCTCTGAAATCTAATTGCTTATTGTTTTCCTTCAAATACATTTTTTGGGTATTTTGAAGATAATTTTTTGTTGAGGCAAAGTCAAAGTCATCTTTGTAAGAGGCCCTTCTTGGGCTCCTTAGGGTCATTAAAGGAAAAATGTTTTTGTGTCTAAAAATATCCTCCAAAAAATCAGTTCCTTCTCCCAAAATTATTACCATTGATCCTTCAAATATGGCCTCCAAATAGAAGATAATCAAGTCGGCCTTCATTACAAGGATACAAGTCAAGTTCAAGTCAAATTGCTCACGTCGGCTCAAAAACATAGTGACCAATAAGTATAAATAGCCTACTATTTCACTATTTGAAGGAGAGAAGTGAAGCATCCATTCAATAAGAGAAACTATTATAGGACTGAGAAATGGAAAGGAAGCAAAGAATCTTAGAAGACTATTATAGAGAGGAACATGGAAATGTGAATTGCAAAAACAATTACAGGGAGGATGAAGTTCCTTGTTGCAAAGATGATTACAGAAAGGGTTGTGACTATTGTATAAGGAATACTGATATGTCTGAAGCAAGAAGGCCTAGATTCTTGAAGTAGGAGGGTCAAGACTATTGCAGAAGGAGGGTCAAAAATTCAAATTTGAAACAAAAGGAGCCAAGAACCATGATTGTAGAGACAATTGCAAGAGGAAATGGTATGGTGGTTCGAGTAAGTCTATTTCTTTAATCAAAGGGACAAGTGTGTCACAACCTTATTTAATCTACTAGAGAAAGCGTTGATTGGGTTTTCTCCTTCATAGGGGTTTTTACTTGGCTATGCACTTACAAATTTTGTTCTTATCTTTGTGATATTCATGTTGGCATTTATTTGATGAAAGGAAAACTAACACAATCAACATATAATTTCACAAGTAAATCTCAAGATAAGAGAAATCAAAGTGAAGAATCTAACTCACATAATTCCTTATATTTCTCAACAAAGGAGAGGAATTGGACCTCATTTGAGTCACACAAGTAATTCAATATCTTCAATAAGTTTGAGGAAAATTTAGAGTGAGAAATAGGTGAAGGATAAAAAGGAAAGGAAGAAGGTCTATTTGTTTGCCTTTTGCATCAATTCTTTGTTTGGAAAGCTTGTACGCATGGGAAGAAATTTATATCTGTTTAGATTTTGAGCTAGAGAAGAGCAGAAAACTAAGTTATAGAGAGAAGAATTATTGTTTGGGTGGCTGGCCTATCACTTGGTCAGTTTTCTTGATCAAAGGTCTTCAAAGTCCTCCTTGAATTTCTATAAGGAGATAAATTTTTCAGTTTTTCCTTTGTGGAGGGGTTTTTCCCTGGCCTGGAGTCTATTTCTGATGTTCTTGTTTGCATTGTGGTCTTCTTTATTGGAATTATATTGATGATTAACAAAAAGTAACAATGATAATGATGAAATAACATTATATCATAGTAATTGTCAATATAACAAGAGAAAACATTATAAAAGAAACCTAATTCTATTTTCCCTATCTTTTCTCAACATCTATGGTCTTGGAAAATTTGCAATGTATAAATAAAAAATTTCTTGAAATCAAATGCAATGAAAAACTAAATCACACACCTAGTAGCCAAGCGTTTGGTGGGATAAATTTGAGTAGGACTTCAATGAGTTTTTTTCACGTATATGACTCCAGTCGTAGTTAATATTTTAAATCTAGATATGCAAATGAAAGTAGTTGCAAAGAAAAGGAAGAAGGAGAAGTTAGATGCGATAAATAATTACTAAAATAGAAGAAACATCATACCAGTGCCTTATGCCCAATTAATAGAGTAAGAGTTTTTCCTACTTCCATGCATGAAAAATGACAGTTTATGGTATTTCACTCAAATAAAACCACAGTTGTCAAACAAACACAAATACTACATGAATTTTTTTCATGCAAAAATTTTTTATTTCTTATAAAACTTTATGTATCTCCCACTCAACCAAGACATACAAGAAAAATATCAAACAAATTTTGTTGTATCACCTATACCCTTACCATTTTGAGCTATTTTCTTTAGATAGTTATTCCATTTTAACATCTGAATTGAAACTAGTTGTCCTACACATATTCATGAGACAATGAGGAAAACTTAGATTAAATTTGACCAAATTTTAAATTTAATTTCATTAATAAATAATAATTAAAAATACTTTCGTGCATGAATACTTGTATGATCTCCTCTTGGTTTCGAGAATAAATTCTTGGAGTGTTTTAATCTTGGAGCAAACCTCCCTCCACTCAATGAAGCAGTAGTGAAGTCAACATTGAATTTGTTGTTACTCTGTTGGATTGAGGGGTTTTTGCTTCAAGATTATCCAAATCCTAATTTATTCTCTACTGAACAGGTGTTGGCTTAAGAGGCCTTGACCCAGTTTTATAGTTATTAGCACCAACCAATGAAATCGTAACTATTGTCCCTTTCGGCAACAACCTGCGTAGCGCAGGTTGTAGTCTCACCTGAGGTAGTGTTGGGGGATGATAGAACTAGGTTTCTGCATCCAGAGGCCTATGTGATGGTTTCCTAATGTTATTATAGCTTAGATATGCCTTCACGTAGACCTATTCCTTCTAACTGTCAACTACTACAATTCTACCAAATTGACCTTCAAACCTTCGTGAAGGTATTTGATTGTACTTAACACGCATAAAAGACACAAATTCACCACTTTCGTGCAATGAATTGTATATTTTGAATCCTTTATGACCCAGATCTGCCTTCGTGCAGATCTATCCTTTTCGAGCAGTTAACTACAACATATTTATTTAACAACTCCCCGAGCTTTGCAAAGGTGGTTAATTATCCTTGTTATGCATAACTATTATAGATCTATTTGTTTCGGGCAGAAATAAAGCATTACTTCACATAAAAAAAAAATCATAGTGTGAAAGCACATAAATTAAACAAAAGCAAATAAAAAAGGCACAGATGCATGAACTCGACTCAAAACAATCTTTATTAAGATGTAAACATTCAGATACAGACTTCTTATCCCTGTGCACCCAGCTGCAGGGGCCCTCGCGCTCAATTGTGTACTTACCAAGGTCTCCTCACACTCAGCTGCAGGAGCCTTCCCCTTTCACCTAAGTACAATAAAAAAACCTTTCATGCCTTACCATCTTAACCTTACAATGATTCTCTATCAAAATTTATATCTTAGACTCTCTATGACTCAACTATATATAGCCTTTTCATTACAATACCATGGCCCGCAGACCATGGGTGAGTCTCAAACCGACCTATCACCTACCCATACAAAGGACTAATGCCCCTTTGACTCTTACTTAGCTTCACGCTCTGCTTCCATATTTCACGAACACTTTACATTCTTTCACAAAAACTACTACAAAACTTGACTTTACTGAAAAAAATTGACCCTAGGGATCCCATCCCAACAGGCCCCCAACAAAAATATGGTGACTTTCCCTTAAGTCACTCAGTTGGCTTCTCCACTTTGTGGCAAAGTTCACTAAACTCCATCTTCAAGACTTCAATGTGTGATATGCTCTGTACGACAGCTTGCTACACATCTTCGACCAACTTCTCTATAGTTGGCGCCTCCATCGCGAGGCACATGGTCCTCCACTTATGCTAGAAATTCTTCAGCTTCTCTTAGATAACTAGAGTAATATGGATCACTTCCTCTATCCATGGTTGAATCCTAGCCTTCAAAACTTGTTCTTTGCACTGTAGCTCCTCAACCTGTGCCTGTAGCACCTTCATTTCTTGTTATCACATGAAGTGCTAGACTGGTGCCAAAGTGCATGCAGTCACCCTAATCTCATCGACTTTCAGTTGTGCCTCTCTAATCTCTATACCCAATCTCTATAGGTTTGAGTCCTCCTGCAAAGTGGTCCATAGCTCGATTACATGTTCAAAGAGACCATTACAGCCCGTTACTGCATTATCCAAGGTAGACATGTGTTCTTTTATAGTTGCGCTACACTGCTTCTTGACCTCTTGTGGAGTAGTTGGATGTAGTTTCAATTGCACTTCTGAGATCTCCATCTGGAAATCAAAAGTGACTTGGCCTACCTCCTCCTTAATCTGTCGCACTGTGACAGCCAATTTATAAACCTTTTCTTAAGTGACTACACCCTTTGGAATGTGTATCTCCAGTACTGAATTACATGCTTGTGTAATTGTTGATTCTAGGCTCTGTCTTCATGTTGCTAGCTCTTCCTTTTCCTTAAGATCCTGAAATTTTTCAGTAAAGATCTACTCATTGTTCATTTTGACCTTGCTGATTATCGAAAGCACGTACTATTATCTAATCTGAAGCTCATCTGAGACCCCCTAATGAAGTGCATGGAGGGTCTAAAGTGGAAGCATGGCTAGATTCATACCAATTCCCTTGATCTTTCCGAGCTGATCATTATCTTCCTTTGACTCTGCATGCAATGTCCCTTTTGGCAAGGGAATGACTCTGAGGTCCAAAATCTGTTATGTTTCCATTATGCTCTCTCTCACACATTGTAGGCTCGCTTGAACCTCGCTCGCTTGTCCCACGTTTGCCTGAATTCTACCTTCTTGGATCTGTAACTCGCGCAAATCCTTCTGGATGTTCCCAAGTGTCTGCATGTACTGCTCCTAGAACTATTACCACAGTTCCATTTTTGTATTTCAGACCTTGTCCCCAATATCATCCAAGTCCCCTTCGATGAGTACCATTCAATCTGCATGTGCCTATTTGTCTGAATTTTTCTTTTCCCTGGGTCCGGTAGTTGTCTCCTTTTTTCATTTTGACAACCTAAAGGGAGTGGTCTACTCATCACCCCCACCTCGTTCCGGCTTGGACTATTCCTTCTCTTCAGTATGTTTGGAATCCAATGCTTCGACTTCTACTGTACCCTCTTTTGTAGTGTGCTCTTTATTGGCAGTTGCCTTAGCAACAACGACTTTAGCATCGTCTTCTTTCTTCTTCTGCTTGACCAACTCCCACACTACTAGTTGTACTGCTTCTTTCCACTTTCGGGCAGCTGTCATCTGCACGGAAGAGTTTTCTCCACCTTTGCTGGTACCTACGCCAAAATCTATGGGTTGTCACCACTCTACTGGCCATGACCCCACAATCTCGTGTACATCAACCTTCATTTACTAGGTATGGCAACTTGTGCCATATCTTCTTAGGGTCTCGTCTTGCGTGGATGGATATATATGAAAATCAGCCTCAAATTCCACAAAGACCCACAACTTCTCAAACAAGGTTGGAGACACCCTTGGCCTCTAACTGATCACTATGCAGAGGTCCATCTCGACCAAAATCCAGAAGAAATTTGACTCCATGATCCTCTCTGGATCTTTTGTCGCCCACAGCGAAGTGAACTCTGATGCCTCTATTAAGTCCTCATCCTGTAGAGGGAACTGACTGTCCTCTGGTAGTTGCCATGCAACTAATACAATTGACAGCATGAGCCAAGAATAGTGAAATTCCTTGTTTTCCTCGTGTTCTTTGTGGAAATTAGCTAAAAATTCCTTGTAAAGGTACTACACCTAGTTATACTACACCCCCTTTGTGCACTATGCAGCCAATGAAATTACTAGCATCGAAACCTCGTTCGTGTGACATTTTCTCATGACCTTCCTAGACAAAACCTGAGCAGAAAACTGTACCGTCAGGTCTGCAATAGAGTGGATAGAGTATCCACATGACGTATTAACCAATCCATATTTAGTTTTAATTTTATCTGCAATTTCCTTCTCCTTTATTTTGCCTCCAAATTCCTTAGTTGGATCCACCCCTTTATAGGGAAACTTCGTAATTCTATGGATCATCATGTTTGTTATGGGGATGGGTTCACCTAACCACAAACACCCATCATGCACCAACGGGACCAGTTGGCGCACATAAATAGTATTGATAATTGATCTGTGAAACTGTGGCATGCACAACATATGTAGCAATCTGGCCTGCTCGATGCCTTTTACCCATTTCATTAGTTCCAACCTTATGACCCCTGTCTCTTCATAGTAAATCTTTTTTATGTATTTATTGGTGGCCAAATGAGGAAATTTTTCATGGTCGATGAGTTCAAAAACCTCTTGTTTTAACACAGGGATACGTGCTAAGAGCGCGCCTTTGAATACCACTTCTTCCGGCAGTAGCGGCATAGAGATCATGAACTTGCCCAAATCTGGAGCCTTGGTTACCTTTGCTTTCCCTTTTTGCAAAGGGATATCCTCTAGGAGCCTAGTGATAGGCTCACCCCCATCATCATCCAATTCCTCAACTCCATCACATAGTTATTCTGCATCCAAATCCATGGTTTCCTCCAGCTGCTTTTCCTTGTTCTTTCTCTCTTTCTGTCAAACCTTCGCGAGGTTCTTCCTCAGTGATTGCTTCACTGTTACAGGTTGTGGTTTCTTCTGCTTCTCCTTAGTAGCTAATTCCTTTGGCCTAGGTCACCTCAGCATTATAGGCATAGATGGCATATATTTTGTTGACACAATTTTAGAGGCCACTACTTGAGAGATAGCGGCTTCGAAACTTATAGGCTCAACCATTTGTTCAAGGATAATCTTCTAGCTATACTCAAGCAGTTTTGTGAATGTCGGGCTTGCAACGAAATCTTTCCAAGTCTACCAATTCATAGAGTGAAAACAAGAGGGATCATACCAATTTTTAGAAATAAAAGTGTTCTTTAGCATACCAACAAGCTATATTTATAGGCGATTTCAAATTCAAATCCAACCGTTCCTTCCATTTTTTGATCATAAATGCAGCTTTGGTGATAGATCTCCAAATATTTTCACCGTAAAAGTCACCTACCCACTCCTACTAACAAGATTTTTGCTATCCAATCATGAATAGTGACTTCAATGGCTACTTTTCTACCTGGCTACGTGGCACCAACCCTCATGGCACAACTCGTCCATCGCAGCTTCATCTATCGCAGCTTCTTCTATCGTAGCTTCTTTTGTCGTAGCTTCTTTTGTCGTGGTTTCTTCTATTGTACCCCTTGCATATATCACGTAGCCTCCTTACTCTGTTCTCCTCTTCTTCGACAATGTAGTTTATAGTCTCACTCTTCCTTGCAATTTCTTGTAGCGCTAAGACTATCCTGCTACCATATAGTCATTGCGCAGGGGAAGGATCCCCTATATACAATTTCAATTGACTACCATTCACCCTTCTAGGGAACAATTTTCCATTAAGGTTTGCGAGATAAATTGCACCACCATCTGTGATTTCCTTAACAACATACGAGCCTAACCAGTTCATTTGGAATTTTCCAAGAAACTTTATGAACTTTGTTATCGGGAAATCTAGTTTCTATGTAGAGCTGCTAGTCCCACTAAGATGGGTAGCTATCTTAAAAACAAACAG
Organism: Pinus taeda; assembly: GCA_000404065.3. Taxonomy (NCBI): domain Eukaryota; kingdom Viridiplantae; phylum Streptophyta; class Pinopsida; order Pinales; family Pinaceae; genus Pinus; species Pinus taeda. The sequence goes on along the minus strand of APFE031032170.1, from coordinate 56,872 downwards.
ATTAAAGTTAATTTTTCTTTCCTTTACGAGAAGTAGATAGGAGAGGAGAAAATAATACCAACCTCAATCTTTCACTTGGTTCTATGCTTGTTCCTTCTCCCCTTTGACAGATCTTTGCTGCTCCTCCCTTGACCACTCCGCTTCAAAGAGTACCTGTAAAATCAAAGAAGCATAATAACTTCAAAGTGCATAGATCTACAATCGTAAACAATATAGGACCAGATATATATTGACCACACAAATGCATATATTACCAAACATACAATAATGTGGAAGAAAACTTGAATAGCTTTATTGATATAGAGATTAGAAGAGAGGATTACAACCCATTGATCTGACCCATCATCATCCTCCTAGCATGAAAGCCCTTCTTCACCTCATCAAAAGCTTAGATCACCCAACACTATGATATTCCACCAGGAAACCAACAACACTTCCTTACAAGATACAAGATTCCAGCCTCTGGATCTCTGGGATGAGGGATCCATATATAGATGATTGCAGGGGGGTGAGTCAGCTTCTAGGATTTTGATTAGTGTCTTCTCTCTGATAGTCCTTGATTCCACTTGGAGATTGATGATCTCTTACTCATCCCTAAGTGAATTCAGAAAGGCAAGTGTCACAGGAGAAGTTTCTGGAAGATTCCATGATCATCCACCTTGCAAACTGTCTCTGCCATTTGTCTACTCTCACCCATCACACCCTACAGAAGGGATTTTCAATATGCATCGCACATTTTGCACTAAGCAGGTGAGATGCATCGCACCCTCTACACTGAGTAGTTTGTATGGTCTAGTTTCAACCAGTTTTGAGCAGTTTTCTATGGAGAACTTCTGGGAGATGATGTAATCAGCTGACCTTATTCCTTTAGGGTATGAAAAAACACTTTTAGGGACTCAGAAGCCCTTGGTTTATGGACATATGTTATTGGGGTTGCAGTGCCCAAATATGTCTATAACAGTTTCCCCCTAAAGCATGAGGTCGTAGATCTTTGATGTCGGGTGAAATTCTTTATCATGAGGATCCAAGGTTTTTCAAACTAGAAGGCGACCTGTAATAAGATACAATACAATACATTATCTTCATAACATTTTCATGATCTAGCTAAGGCAGGCATTCCCATGCTCAGCTTTATAAACTCATTTTCATGTACATAGGATAGACAACCATCTGTGTGACAAATTGATGATTCTGATAGAGCCATCATCCTTTGAGTCAGATGATCATCTGTGCAACAATGGTGTACATTTGATGTCTTTATTTTCCTAAATATATCGTAGCCCAGATGGATGAAACTATATCCGAGGTCTTCAAACTCGTCCAATATTCACCCGAAGTACAAGTCGATCCATGTGAAAATGTTCTAGAGTCGAACATGGAAAGACATCACCTGATTACCAGCCAATGATGTAAGTTGTTAATAGGCGCGAGAGGAATCATTGATAATGATGATGACCCTCAAGGTACTACAGTACAATTCACGTGGTGTGAAAATGGGACTTGGCGTCGAACACCACAAAAAATCTCTCAGTCGAAGGCCATTTATGTAAACCTATCGTCAGAAGCGAGAAACTTTCCATTGAGGCATGCAAGCTTCAAGGTACTGAAAGGGTTGTCCCTAGGTCGACTTCTTGGATAATGAGCTGATGTCAAAAAGAAGAGACCCATCGTAGGAGGGCCTTAATGAGTCCCACATCTACGAAACGGAACGGAGCAAATGAATTTGTGGAGGTGAAAATGATCTCATGATACAGGGTTCAGAGTGGCGGTCATGAAAGAATGGAGCGTGAATGTATTACAGCAGATGAGACACAAGATGGGTTGGTGAATTCTCTGATCGACTTCACTTGAACATATCAGTGACACTGAAATGGATTGGTAGTGTTAACCCCAAATATGGATGGTATGGTGGACCAATGGTAATATGATCGGTGAACAAAATAACCCAACCTGACTCAATCATGGTGATGGAGTGAAGGTGTCATGTTCAAGAGCAACTCGCTACCAATAAAGTTTCTTCAAGTTTTCTTCCCAATTTTCCCCAGTCATTACTGACCAGTACCTCTTTATTTTTATTAAGATTAAGGAGGATAACCTATGCTTGTTCTATAATTTTCCCTTTGGGCAAACCTGTCACTATGTTTTAACGAGCCTAGCGACAGTGAAACTTGTTCTTGTGTCTGTGGACAAGTTTGTTGCTATTTGTTTTAATGAGTTTAACAACAAAGAAAACTCGGTCCTTTTTCAATTTTAGAGATTATGAAAAGGGACATAAAGGAGACTCTAGTAATCCTTTTTCATCATATAATCCCTTAAGTCTGAAAAGAAAATAATACAAAAGGGATGAATTTTCGATATTTTTAACGAGCTGAACAAGACAAACGCTCGATCTTTTTGTGTAATAATCCCTCAGGTCCAAAAATATTAAAATCTAGAGGAGGGATAGCATTCCCGATAGCTTTAATGAGCTGGAGAGACCAACTGCTCGACAACCTTTTCATATTTTACGAGTTAGGTGAAAAGAGCTTAAAGGAGACTCGTTTTTGGGGAACAAGTGATATTTTCGGGTAGCTGTTGATTCCAGGTAAGGTTTGGAACTTTCAAATCATGGAAGTGTCACAAGGATGGCTAACAGAATCACTCTTCGCAGTTGTTCCTCAAAAGGTTAAACAATCAAATGGAGGCGTATGATCGGCTAAACAGAGTGGAGGTGATGGTAAGAACACAAACAGGGTTCAAAAGCTAATGATAATGCATTCAAAATGGTTATTTACCGGATATTGGTTCATTTTTTAATGAGCTTAAACTCTGGGGGGAACATTTTCTCATTGCTTAGGTTTAATTTTTTAACGAGCTTGAACTTTGCATAAAAACTGCTCATGGCGGGTTTATTTTTTAACGAGCTTTAACCCTGCGGTAACACTGCTTGTGGCAGTTTTATTTTTTAATGATCTTGAACACTGCGGTAACATTGCTCATGATAAGTTTGCATGCCCCCAGCATAATAACACAAATCGAGGTGCATGCCCCCCAAGCTTCATTGCATTCAACACGGTGGTTGGAATGAAGGTTTACCTCCGAGATCTTTGAAAGACTCGACTTGGAAAGGGAGTTGTTTCATTTTTTAATGAGGTTGACACAGTAAAAGAACTATCCTCATAATCCACTATATTTATAGTTTTTGATAGAAAATCAAAAGCTAAAGGATGATTAAGGTTGCTAGAATAATCTTCATGGTAATCCGGAAGATGGGAATGATGGTGGTAATCTTCCCATGGTGCCTCTCCTATCATCATTAACTGAATGATTCCTTCGTCTGTAGAATCTACATGCAACCAAGGATCTGAAGAGGTACGATATTCCTTAGACCTATCTATCCAAACACTCCATGAGCGTTGATTTGGGTTTGCCCCCAAGGCCAAGAAAATTGATTGCTACAATATTTCTAAAATGGTGATGATCCATGCTGAAAAAATGTTCAGGAATCTTTTGAATCTAGAAGATATCATATTGCAGGTTCCCACCATGGCCACTTCCACCAGATTGTTTGGAGGTGGTAGGGCAAAAGTACCCATCAATGTAGGGTCTTTTAGTAGGCCTACTCTGATATTTTGAAGTGGCTGAGAGCTTCTGTGGATCATCAGAATGCTTCTAGTAACTTGTGAACTGGTGGGGAGAAATGTTTGTTGGTCGAAGATTGTAATTCCTCCTTAGAGAGGGAATGCAATATTTCTAAAGTATGTCGACACAATAGCAGCCATAGCATATATCCAGGGCCTTCCTAGTAGGATGTTGTAATCGAGCTTTCCGTCGATAACTTCAACATCAATTTCTATTGTTTTACCCCCTAGTTCGACTTGCAAGTTACTTAAAATCCCGTATGGAGTGTATGTTCGTCCATCAAATGCTTTTAACATCATTGACGATCGTGACAAGGGTGGTGAGCCTAAATTTTTCCAGCAACTCATTGACATAATACATGTAGATGCCCCATCATCAATAATTGTTCGGTGAACAGTTTTATTGAGTGCTTTCACTTGAATATGGAAAGCAAGCTGAGCTGGTAACTGCAGGTCATATCCTTTATGATTAAGGGTCATAAGATTGGAATCCACTGGGTCAATCCCACCTATTGCTGATAATAGAGCATGCTTCTGGGAGGGGCAATTTTGTAGTACCTCAAGTGTCGACATAGTGGACGGTGATTAGGCCAGGTCCTCTACTATATTATAGTTCTGTACTACTCTGGCACGAGGATTAAATGTTGATTTGTGTACTACTCCCTTTGGCGGCTTTATCATTAGCTCAGGAACGATCAGTGGCACAACTTCAGTCAAAGTTGTTGTCGAACTACTAGGTTGATCATTAGCCTTGTTGTTTGACAGCTGTGGATTCCCGTAATCTTTATTCCTAGTCGATATCAAAGCATCCTTTTGTTGTTTTGAAATGGACAACATAAGCACTTGGGATGGGAAAGCATTATCACTAGCAACTAGATTGGTTCCCGGGATTGGAAACCAATCAGTTAATACCGCTGAGGTTTTTGAACTCTTAAAGAGTTTCTTAACTTCAGCTTTATGTGGACAATCTCTTGTCCGATGATCCTTATCGCATATCTGACACCCAGCGGGGGGTTTCCTTTGCCCAGAATGGTTTGCAGAAGGTTTTTTAGGAGATGATTTATCCTGCTTCTTTTGTTTCCCTTTGTTTTTCTTCTTGCCTCTTGGTTGCTTCGGTTCTTTTCCTTTGTCAGTCGACACAGCATTTACTTCTGAGGCGAGAAGTTCTTCATTTGCATTTTGACCAGAAACTGTACGAGATTTCTTCGATATAGCCTTTACGATTTTTGTGGTAGTCATACCTATCACACCATCGCTGGCATGAGAGTCTTTGTTTGATTTAGGAGGGGGAGGAACAGAAAATTCCGGTCTAGGAGCATCAAGGATTTTGTCATAGAGTGTGCCAGACTGAGTGTATATCAAGTCTAGGTATTGCGCACGAGCAATGACTTGCTCTTTAGTGATGACTCCTCCCTTTTCCACATCTTTTGTGATAGAAGGTAACAATGAATTAATAAACCATTCATCTAATAACTGATCAGGAACATATGTTTTTACCATTCTACGACAACGCCGCCACTCATGAATATGATCAGATATGTGAGTGGCTGTCATTTGTTTGAAATTGGTAAGAAGCTCTGTTCCTGTTTTGTACCTTATGGGTAACTGAAAATGGGTTAAAACGGTTGTGGAAAGAGTGCTGAAGTTATCAAATGAAGCTCTAGGCAATTCAATGTACCATTTTGCTGCCAGACCAGTTAACGTTCATTGAAAAAGGCGAAGCCTAATTGAATCATCATTTAGAGTGTTGGATGAACACCACAGATGAAAGGTCATCACATGATTCAACGGGTCTTCACCCGGATTTCCATTAAATTTAGGAATATCTGACAGAAGTTTATGAGGAGTCATCGGCCACCAAGGGCATAAGTAATTGGATCGTTTGTTAGCTGATTTAGATCCAGTAACTCTAAAGTTGCCACGAAGGGAAACTGTTGATTCAGGTTTGGTGAAGCATACCCAAGATAAGATGGTATCGCTTGAGTAGTGGGTCTTTGCATACCAGCATAATGCATTTGATGCTGATAACATTGGTAAGGTTGATGAGCATAACCATTATGAAATGATTGATGTTGACCATTTTGAATATACGGCTGCCCATTGCTTGCAAATATTTGTTGCTCAGATCCTTGGGAAGCTTGTTGGAATTGCAGTTGTTGATATTGCACCAGCCATGGTTGTTAAACCATTTGCTATTGTCCAATACTAGCTATTAGACTAATATGAGGGGTAATAGTACCCATTTGAACCTGGGTCTCTCTGGTTAGGGAGCCACTAATCGGTGATTGCAGTTGTGTCATGGATACAGGAGGCTGTTGTATTACGACCTGAGAGACTTGAGGTTGACATACAACAGGCAATGCTTGTACTTGTGACACTGTTACAATGGCCAGTGTAGTGGGGATATTCGACACAGGTAGGCTTTTTTGCATTGAGTATACAACTCTTAGTTTTTGAGGCAGTATTGGCACCCAACCGCTGGATGTAATTCTAGCATGACCCAAATTTTGTTGTGAACTCCCATACGGTTTTTCTCCCGGAGGAAACAATGAAAGGGCATACTGCCCCCCATATGGAGGCAATCCTATGTTCAAAGGAATGATTGGCCTTTGGGGCCAGGATTAACCAAATTGATACTGTTGCGAAGGATCAATTTGTTGAGACTCAACATAAGAGATTATGGATATTATTCCAGACGAACAAACGGGAACAAACCATATTGTCGAAACAGTCCCTGGATGGACTCCATCTAGCGGTTGAGAGCTAGTTGGGACAAATGGAACATTGTTGGAGTAGCAACAGGAGGTTCTATTACTGTTGTGTCATATGACACAGTCTTAGATGTCGACTATTGTTCAGACATATCTAGCCTATCCAAAAGATTTCCTAGCGATTCTACAGGAACTTGTGATGAAGGGAGACTAACTTCTGATGAAGAAGGATATAGGGTGATCCCAACTCCAAAATGCAATGGAGTACTGCATGGAGGATCCTCCATAATATCTTCTATAGCAATCAATCTAGGTGGGAGAGGTAGACCATCAAGTCCGTAAAATATCTCTGGTGCCGAAGAAGGTATAGGCTCTGTAGCGATAGATGTTTGGGGAATAACACCTTCCGAATCAACTGTAGATGGAGCCGGTTCAGGACTAGAAGTGTTTACCATCACACCAGGATTAGTTCTAACGTCCTTTTGTGGCTGTGGAACTTCTTTTGTAGAGGCAGGGATACCAGAAATGGTTGACGTAACCAGAGTCTCTAACGATGTCAGAACACTTGTTCCAACCAAACCAGGGGGCTTTGATCTGGTTAAATGAGTTCACTTTGTCCGGAATATTTTCGTATTCGGAGTCAAAGATGATTGACACATAAGCCTTCGTGAATGATGGGGTTTCGACTGAATTTCTTCCACGATTGCGGATTACTCGATCAACTCAAAATAGAGGGGAAAATGATTCCGAATTAAATGAATTTTATACGCTTCGATACAACTTGCTTTTTCAATTTTTAAGAGTCGAGAAAAAGAAAAAGATGAATCTAGTTGCCTTCGATTTTTAATGAGCCTAAAGTGACAAGTGCTCAGATGGACCTTTTCCTTTAAGGAGTCTGAAAAGGAATGAAAGAGACTACTCTGGAAATCTAGACAGAGGGATTATCAAACCAATCACAAAACTGCAAAATACCTTTTACGGTATGGCAGTCAATCTTCCCGAATGCTGTGTTCAGTGCATTGCGATCGATAGGGCGGCAGACACGGCTTCCTAAGGATAAAGGATGTAGCCTATTGTGGTCTCCCAATATATACTCGACAGTACATGGGAGCATAAGTACATACTGGCACTTGTCATCTCAAAGAGGAGGAATCACCCAACCTACAAGGAAAGCAATAGTTACCAGGCTTTATGATGTCGAAATACATCTCTAGCCTAGACTTCTAAGTGGTTTGAGTTAGGTTCCAAAGCATTTTTATGTTCATTAAATTTATTTTATGGTTGATCTTTCTTAATAAGTTTGCCTTTCAGGTTCACCACGTGATGTTGATACACAATTCCTAAAATGCAATCTAAGATGATAAACAATCGTTTAATCTTCTTTTTGCAATGAAAATCCTAGCTACTAGGGAAAGAGAAATGAGATCCTTTCAACATAGAGCAGAGAGAACACACTAGATGCACTATCCTAAATCAAACCAACAAGAAGTCTAAATGCAAATGCACATGCATGTATTTTTTTTCGCTTTCTTAATGTGTGAATGACAAAAAGAATGCTTACTACAAATTTGAATCATTTAAAGCGACAGTACTAATGATTTTCTTTTCAAAATATGAAAGGAAGATAATGACGACACTTTGCGATTTTGAATTGAAAATTGCTCTCGACACTTGAAAAACTATTAATTCAAGTAAAATACAAGAGTAATAGTGTAATCGACCATCAAGAACAATAGGATTCTTTTCTTTGAATGAAAATGACACTTGCAACACTTTCAAATCAAAAGATGACAGCTTGATTACGCTACTTCTTTGTAAAGGAGAAACATAAATGGCGAACAATACATAAAAACATTTATAGTTATTTGTACTATGGAGGCTGAATCATGCAAAGGAAGGGAGTTTCTACAGTGGTTTATTGATCACAGATAGAAAAACTCCTAAATAAAGGTGAAGAGAGTGAACAAAATACCAAAATTTGAAAGTAGAAGAGGTCTTATCTGATCATCGCACCTGTAACACAAGGAAAGTGCGATGCATCTCACCTACTACACACAGGAGGTGTGATGCATCCAGATTCCCAAGAGGAGAAGCTGCGATGGTCTAGGGACGAGACTTCAACTGGGTTCTTGGTCACAGTTTGCAGCTCAGTTTAGGGATTTAATCCGAGCAAATGATAGTCAGTAAATGAAAATCACAGGGGTTGATCCTGTTATCACAAAACCAGTACTGATGGCTGCTAATCAGTAAGACCTTATGTAACTGTTTCAGACCAGGCTTTTAGCTAGGGATTAGCCTCCCTAACCTGAGAGGGCTCTCTCAAAACAAACTACTAATTTATCTTTAAGCACAAAGAGGGCTAACTCTTGAAATGAGAATTTATTAAACTTGCTGGTTGGACAGACATCATAACATTTCTTCCATTGGGCTCATGGAGTCAAACATCTTTTAGTAAACTATTAACTGTTCATTCATAAAAGCCAAGGCATGTAATGTTTAAACATCAAGACATTCAACAAATAACCATCAACTCATAAGTACACACAGGAAGTCTGAGCACTAGGTGAATTCAGAGTGATTGTGTACCTAAAGAGCTGTAAAACATGAAGGACAAGTACCTCAACTTATAAGTATACACAGGAAGTCTGAGCACTAGGTGACTTCAGAGTGATTGTATACTTATCAAGTTGTAAAACATAAGATATCAAATAGAACCACAAACATCTTGAGCATTTTAACAAAGTATGAATCTTGGAAAGAATAAACAGTCTTTCTATTACTGTAAAAAGCTTATACACAGGCCAATATAACTCTGTTTTTGCATAAATATCCAACCCTTTTTACATCAGAGTTTCTCCTATATATAGGAAAACAAAATTAAACTACCTTGAGTCTCCTCCTCCAGCATGAGGGGAGCTCGAAAATCTATCATTAATTGCCTTATCTATATTTAAACTAACTTATTAAATACAAAGGTATTGTGCTGTAAATACATAGAGTCCTATTCCTAATGAAACTCTAATTCTATCTCCTCGTGTGCATGATTCCTTCTTGAGCTTTGACACCTGTACTATTTCTGTAGTGGCTGGAATACATTGGAGAGACATTCACTGAACGAGCTGCCTTGGATTTTAACTGTGCAGATGACTCATTATTTGATGAAGATGTGTGCCCTGTTTTCATGGTCCCTGCCTTCCATCAATCTTTATTTCCAAAAGAACATGCTTTAAGTTGTTTAATACCTTTGATGACCACGCATAACACCATATGCCTAATAATCTGGATGCTTTGTGAACTGGACAGGTGTTCAACCCAAAATTCCGGTAACCCTACTAGAACCCTAATATTTCGGTCATAAAGTAGCTTTAGGAAAACTTTAGCAAAAAACCAAAATGTTTCACCTTTTTGCTCCAACATTTACACCTGTCATTCTTTGAATGCTTAGATAGCCTTGTATGGTTTCTTTCCTGCCCTCGAGGCATTCCTTTTCAAAATTTGCTGACCTCAGCATCAATTTCATTGTTTTTTACAAAACAGTCAGCTACAGCAGTTTCGTAGCGCGCTACGAAACTGCTGTTCTTTTCAAAAATTACAGTCTTCAATAAATTTATCAAATACTTTGTGACTGCTACAGCTTCGCTTTTGGCTTCAAAACTCCTAATTTATCTTCCTTTTATATGCTGTGCTTACATGCCTCAAAAACCAATGAACTTAAGAAAAATAAAACAAAAACTTGGGGAAACATTTGACCTTAAACATTTGCAATTTTTATTTGGCAGCTACCTTGCCTAACTGAGCTTTTAGTTTTGCAAGCTCTTTTTCCATGGCTGCAATTTCTGATACAGTTTTCTCCAAATTAGCCATTTCTTCCTCAGCTGCCTCCCATTTTTCCTTTGAAGATGAGGTTTTGGTTTCTTTGACAATGGGAACCTTTTTATCCATATCTTTCTTTTTGACTTCCTTTGCTTTTTCTGCTTTAGGTAGCTGCTTTTCCATTTCTTTGGCCTGTCCTCTTGTGTATGGTTTTCTTTTGATTTCCTCTGCCTTCTCTACTTTAGGCAGTTGTTTAATTTCCTTTGTTGCAGGTACCTTCATAGCTACCTCATCCTTATGCAATTGCTCAGCTACTTTGATTTGCCTCCTGGTGACTAGCCTTCGTGGCTTGACCATAAATTCATTACCAGATTCTTCAAACCTTAACCTTTTTGAGGCCTTTGATTTTTTGGTGCTATCAGGTGATGACTGGGTTAGGTCAATAGGCATTGACTCAACCTGCACTGATTTATCTTGTTCAAAATCAATTGCCTCAAGCAAATCATTTAGACTAGCTTTTGACATAGGGCTTTCTTCCACAGCTATTGATTTGCCTTTTTCTCTACTTAGCTGACCTCTGGTTCTGACTCTTGACACCTGTTCAACTCCACTTGACCCTGGTGCATCTTTCTGGTGCTTGATTTTCTCCTTTGATGACTTAGGTGTCTCCTTTGCTAATGACTTAGGTGTCTCCTTTATAACCACAGACTTCTCTGATTTACTCAACTTGGTTTTGGGCTTCTTTTGGTCTTTCACCTCCTTTCTGAGCTCAGCCAGAGTAGGTTCTTTAGTTTTTTTTTCTCTTTCTTTATCCGGCAATGGAGTGAGGCCTGTCTTGCTTTGAAAGCCGGCCATAAAAATAAAAGAATCCCAATCTCTACCAATTTTTTGCAAACCATCTAACACCAGCAACTTTACTAAACCATGGTGAAACAGGGATTTTTCACAATCATCTTTCTTTAACTAGATTTTGTCACACATTTTACTAAGACTTCTGAACAAGTAGAAAGGGATGTCTATTGATGCTTTACCTGTGAAATGCAACAAGAGTTTGAAATGATAGGAATAAACTTTGGTGTACCTTCCCTCGCATGTTAGATATTTCTGGATGCATGTAAGGAGCAGAGCAAAATGTTCTTTTATGTAACTCCTTGGCACAGCTTTGGTGAGATCCTCATTTTCATACTGTTCCTTCAAAAATTCCTTACAGGGACTCATGTCGAATTTAAAATTTTTGAACCACTCTTGTCCTCTTCTCGGAATTTCAGTGACAATAGAAATGGCTTGTGGAGACACAGGAAATTCTAGCATTGACACTTTAAAATTCAAGCCAGTAAAATTCAATGCAAAAGCTTTCGTTACCTCTGTATGTCCTCCCTTCAACTTTTCGCAAAACCTCCAGCAACCAACATTTTTAAAGGCTCGTGCTACACCTTCATCTCTGAGTGTAAGATCAAGCCCCTCTGGCTCTGTTCTTAGGCACCTTTCGGATCGATGTACTCTTTTCTCCATCTTGCTCAGAATATCTTCACACAGAGAACTAACAGCAGCTACAATTCACAAAACAGCTTCGGCTTTGGAGTGCAGGCTCGCTTGCAATGATCCCTTTAAATGAAAACTCAGGCTTCTTTGCGTTTTTTCAAAAACTCGTCATACAACAGGCATGTTAACGCACCATGAATAAACATTATGACACAACCATACCTCATAAAATCTCTTAAAAT
>APFE031032170.1:11112-29497 GCA_000404065.3 Pinus taeda | reverse complement strand
TTTTATACCAACTCCAAAGTAGTTTTTTAGTTAGGAATTGGTTGGGGACAGTTGAGGCCACGGGCACTAATAGGTGATCAGCAGGTAAAACCCGCGATCTCTGCCCGAAAATAAGGAATTTTTATATATTTTTAAGTGTTTTAATACATATACGCGGGTTAGGTATGTATGAACCCGCGTATACACGCGTTTTACTCAGGGCAATGTCGCGTACAGGGAATAAAACACTGTTTTTTAGATATATGACCAGGTCTGGAAGGAGGGGTTGCCCTAGGCCATGGCTGAAGCATCACAAACCATACTGGTGAGATTTGGAGCTATAACAGGTAGGTATAAGGCTTAACACTTTAGGGCTTGATGGGTTAGGTGTTTTAATACTGGTGACGAGCTATAAAGAGCATGTGATTGACATGGATCCTCCCTAGACTGTAGAAAACATATAATGGTGAATATTTCCCCAAAGCAGAGCAGTGATGTTTTGAATTTTGCCTATCAACTTGAAAAAAATCACTTAGAAGCAATGAAATGGTTAACGAAGTACAAAAAACATATTAAAATATGATCACAAGAGAAGAAATTGAACTAAACTCCATACCACATGGATCCCAAAGAAATAGCTAAAATTTTTATTAATCTCCTGCTAAACTACTACAAAATGATGTACAATCAAGGCATGAGCATCCAGCTGAGTCCAACCCATTACAATGAGAAAGAAGAAGAAGATATAGACATGAATTCAACCTCCTCCCGTCCTCAGGGTTCGAGTCCCTAAGATGAGGAACTAATCTAACCAACACTAAATAAGAATATAGAATATAGGCATCCTAACAACTTGCCTCTAAAAGTGAGCAAACTGATTCATTTGTGGTCAAAATGACTTTTAATCTAGTGAATCTACCTTCTGCTACCAATTATCCATCATATTTACAATAAAAGTCATCATTTAAAATATTAAAACATCCTCCATGAGATAAAATCCATGAACACAGTCAAAACTCAGAAAAATGGCCATCTTGTGCAAAATTTGTCCTATGCACAGTGCCACTGGTCCAACGCGCAACGCCACTTTCAGGTCCCTTTTGGAGGCCTTCCCTCACCCAAATTGAGCTCATGATAGCTCATTGGAAATTTTTTCAACTCTACTTTCCAAAATACCTAGAATTTCTAATTTTTAAGCTCATTTGACCCCTCAAAATTTGATTATCCCAAGATTGCTTCTGTGTGTCCAAAAAGTGGCAGAAATGTCATTTTTAGGGTGTTTTTTGACTTTTTGGTGGACCAGTTTTGCCCCAAACACTTAGAAAATCCATAGGGTGCATGTACGCATCACTCTGAATCCAAAAATGTAATCCATTTTTCCATTGCATGCCCCTAGGAAAAGCATAGCGCTAGTGGTGCTACGCATTGAGCCAGGTTTTCTGTGTGTGAAATTTTCAAAATTTTCAAAAAACAAAATCTCCTCCAAACTTGACCAAAGTTGGTGAGAAACACCATCATCAAGTATCCTAATGAGACAAAGAATATTTAGCAAGCAAGCTAAGCTTATCCTCCACTTTTTTGCCTTTTAGATCCCACCTTACCCTAGCTTTCATCTGTTTGACCCTCATGTTGCAAATTTTGTTCCGGGTCCTGTAATGGTAGGTCATGTCCCTGATGGTCTAGTTGATACTATTCACCTTTTGTAACAACTTCTCCCTATCTCTCCCTATCACCCTCAATTTCCTTCTCAATGGGATTCAAAGTGACAAGTGCCTCTTCCTCTTGCATAGTTGATTTACCCTTGTCACCTTGTCATTTTATTTTGAGAAGTTCTAGCTCCATGAGGACCTACTTGTCACTCAGCTTCTTGTTCTCTTGTTCCAGATATGTGATGACATACTTGGCTCTCTCCAAATTGTCCATAAATGCTTGGACTTGAGCCTCCTTTTCCTATATGATGATGTCCTTTATGGTTTCTTCATCCTGAGCCTCTAAGTCAATTGTTTCCATGCCATGATGAGTATAATGTTGCTTCAGCTCATCATGCTATATCAAATCAAAGTCTCTCTCTTCCTCCTCATCATAAAAACATTCCACCACCATCTTTTCTTTCCCTTTGTGCAGATATTTCCCCTGTTCCTGTTGTGTTGACGAAGAAGGTAAAGCCCCTTCCACACCCTGTGGAGCAAGAATTTTCCTATGAGTTGATGAAGAAGGCAAGGTCTCTTCCACATCCTATGGAGCAAACACATGCCTATTAGTTGCAAACAATTTCCTTGTGCCCCTCTAGTATGTTATGTAGGTCATGGGCACCTCAATAGCTCTAGTCTCTTTGGCCTTCTCATCTATCTTCACTTGAGCATTGTTAGAAGGTCCTCCTGATTCTTGAGACACTGGTGGAGGAATTTGAGGACCCCTGAAGATGTCATGAGCAATAAATGTCTCCCAAGAGATGTTGAGGAGGCTAAGATGATGAAGCACAATCATCTTGATCAAGGAATAATGATAAATACTAATCATCTACTGAGGGTATGGATTTTTCTGCACAAAGTGGGCCATCTTCTCAATATTCCTGAACAAGAAATATGGGAGGTTTAACATCCTCACCTTGGTAAAATGCATGAGAAGCCTGATGTGATAGGTGTACAGTCTGGAAAATCTGCCCTCATAAGTGAAATCTTTCATGATGATTTTCATCATGGGGGCATACTTGTCTTCAAGGAATCTAAAAGGAAAAAGTATTTTTTCCTCATTTTTGTACCTGGGTTTGATATCAAGCTCATAATAGTGTTCATCCAGGTCCTGTGCCTTGTACCGCTTCTCCCCTACATTTGGAATCTTCGTTGCATTTGCAATGATGGAGGGTGAGACTGTGAATGTCGCCCCAGCAAGAGTCACCTTGTTGTCCTAAAGATTGGCTACAAAACGCCTAGTGAGCTCAGGGTGGTGTTAAACTCTCTCTACCTACTCACAGAACTCATAGCACCCTAGATGTTTGAAACAAGTGACATCCAACTGAGAGGCCTGCAATTCTCTGAGGTTTGATGGCTCTTCCCTGATAATTCTACCTCCCTTGTGTGGTTTTCTCTGATGCCTAGATATATCTGTTGAATTATCACTGCCATTGTTTTCCTCCTCCTAATATTCTCTATCTTCTCTATCCATGTTTGAAAATTTTGAGGTTGTGCACTCCTAGAAAAGGGATGAAGGAAGTAAGAAAGAGAGATTAGGAATAAGGGAATGGGAGATGACCTTGTAAGGTGTTTGGTGGGCTTATAAAATGAAGGGGAGGGTATGAATCATGAAAATGAGGGAGAATGGCTTGGGTCCTTTTTTGAATTATATCTTGTGGGATGAAGGATGAAGGGGTATAAAATGTTATGGAGTGATATAGGGGAGGGTTCTAGGGCTTTAGTGATAGGTGGTGGGAAAAATAATGGGAGTTAGGGTTTCTAGGGTGTAATTGAGGAAGAATCTAGGGTTTCTCTTTTGCCAATGTAAATTACCTTCAAACACTTCAATTGTAAATCACTCGTGAGGTATAGTGAGGACACTTGCTTGAGGGATGAGGGGGTGATTTTGGATGTTTTTAGGAAGCTGGAGGCTCTTTTTGTCCTTGCTGCTCAACACGCAACACCCTCTTGAACGTGTAGTGTAGTGTTATTTTACACTACCGGAAATTCCCTACGCACAGTGCTCAGATTGTACGCACAATGCCACCCCCTGAATGTGTAGTGCCACCTCCACTGCCTAAAACTTGCAACGCCAAACTGCAAAAGCACAACACCACTTCTCCTTGGCCCAAAACTCACTCAAATTCTCCTCTTTTCTTCACATTTTGACTCCTTCTTTGCCAAATGATAATGATGAACTTGAAAATGAAATGTGACACCTTATATAGGAGTAGATTTTGATTTTTCACTAGAAAAGCCACTTTCTAATGTTTCTTGACCTTTTCAAAACTCTATTTTTAATGTGTTTTCTTATTTGTTCCTTTTCAGGTGGATGATGCTCAATTTGAACTGATTTTTGTAGTGTTTCTTTGTCTTGTAGCAAGGAGAGATGGATTGGTGCAATCGGGATCATTTATTACATAAAGTGACTTAAAATTACATAAGAAATATAAATTAACTCAAAATACTCTGTTTTCACCTCAAAAACATGTTTTTTGAGGTGAAAATTACATTAGTTAAAAAGATAATTAGATAGTGACTATGACTTAGTAGCCATCATTATTGACTTATTTATCATCCTCATCCTCTTGCTACCCTTTATTTACACCTTTAAATCATGCCTTTGACCTTGGAAATGGAACCCTAAGACCTAATGAAAACATGATTGCATTTTGACCATGAAACCATGCCTAAAGACAATCCCGAAGTTGGGTCAGCGAGTATATTTTATGACGGAAAAAATAGATTTTCTGAAGAGAAGAAAACCATCAGTGGATCAACTTGACATACCTAATGAAATGATGTAAAAATTTCAGTATGGGACCCCTAAAATGAAAATGCAAAGAGCAAATTTGATCCCTGATGGAAGTATGCAGATATTGACACTAACATTGGCCTTATTGGGGATGGAAGCTCCTTGGAGGTGTCACGAACACCGTAGACCAAGTTCCTAGCTGATTGGGACAATATGGTCAAACAAACAAAGACTAGAACCCCCCCCCCACCCCCCCCCCCTTTTTTTTTAAATTTTAAAGAATAATGACTCAATACAAATTGGAAACTGACTCACAGCCGACTCTAAACTTGACTCAAAACAAAATCAACCAAAATTAACACAAATAATTCAAGCTTATAGCCTTCACTTCGGGCCCCAAGCTCAGATGACAATGTACCTGAAATCTTGCAAGGAAAAGTAAACCAGTATTTACAATGACGGTGAAGCAACTTTAGGGAACAACATCAAAAGTAGTAGTATTTCAGGAGCCTACCATTCACTGGTCCTCCTTAGCACTCTTGACCATCCATTTCCTTTAACAAAAATGCATTTTTTCCTCGATAGGCTGAGATCTTATACAGTCCTTTCCATAGATTGTCAAACTTACCATGCTTTCCTTTTTCTTCATTTCATGCATCTCATCATAGCACTACATCTTCCAGCTGAAACTTTTCTGCCTTGGTTTTGCGGTCATAAATTTTCTTTATCTTCTCTTGCAACCAGAAAGTGTTTGAGAAACCTCTTCCCTTGTTTGCTGAAGGTGAATCATTTGATTAATTTTGCACTGAATATCATCCTCTTCGCTAACGACTTCCTATAATAATCTCATGACTGGGACTACAAGTGATGTGGGAAATACCGTATCATTACCATAAACCAACTCAAAAGGTGACATACCTATTGATTTCTTGTTGCTCACTTTGTTCGCCCACAAGGCATTAAAAAGCTTTCGATGCCAATTCTTCTTGTTTGCCTCCAACATTTTCTTGGTAATGTTCACTAAGGATTTATTTGATGACTCAGCCAATCCATTGCCCTGCGGGTAGTATGCCATGGAATGACCCAATGTAATATTGTACTTGTTACAAAACTCGACCATCTTCTTTGACTTAAATGTTGTTGCATTATCTGTAATAATTTTGTGAGGGCAACCAAAACGAGACAAGATATTAGATTCTAGAAACTGGATAATTACCATGTTTGTGGCTTGCCTTGTTGGAATGGCCTCAATCCACTCGGTGAAGTAATCAGTAGCTTTTAAAATCCATCTGTGTTATGCTGATAATGTAGGATGGATTTCTCCTATGAAATCAAGTCCCCGCTACTAAAAAGGTGCATTTACTTCAACTGGCTTCAGAGGAAGAGGAAGCAACTTCCTTTTTCCTTGAAAAACTTGGCATTCATGGCAGCTCATGACTATCTTATATAAATTTGAAAACAAAGTTAGCCAATAATATCCTGCTCTCAACACTTTGTTAGATGTTGTTTTCCAAAAAAAATGACCACCACAACCACCTCTATGAAAACCATTCATCACCTGTTGAGCTTCATCTTCAACCAAACAATTAAGAAGAACCCCTCCCGGATATTTCCAATAGAGAGCACTATTTAAAATGTAGAATTTTGCAGACTTTAGTTTTAGTGATCTACCTTTACTTCTTGACATTCCAGGAAGTGGTGAAAAATGTTGCAACATAAACTATATCGAAATGAAAAACAGTTTTGATACTTGAATGAGTGAGCCACCATCTTCGTCATTTGACAATGTTGTAATGAGATTTATGTTTAGAGCATGCAAATTTGATTCAGCCATCAGTTTTTCCAAGCCTTGTCCTTTGATCAGTTTGTTAGGCTTAATCTCAAGATCAAACTCCATCATTGATGCTATCCACTTACCTCTTCTTCCCTCCGGATCAGTTTGCATGAGAACATCCTTGACGGCTGCATTAGGAACATATACTATGGTATGTGAATGCAGAATGTATACTCTGAAATCCTTCAATGCTTTTATAAGAGAAAAAGCTTTTTTTTCAATGATATTGTAACGCAAGGAAGCATCTCTAATAGTCCTACTAAAAAAATCAATGGGTTGCTCCACCCGATCCCTCTTTTGCATCAACATTGCAGCCATAGTGTGCTCAGACGCAAATGAAAATATAATAAAATCATGGGTATAATCAGGACTGATCAAAATTGGGGCTGTGGTCAAAGAAAACTTTACCAAGTTGAATGATTTCATGGCATCCTCAATCCATTTCATAGTGTTGTCCTTCTTCAACATATTAGTTAATTCATGTAAATTCTCAGCCAAATTTGGTATAAATATGCGTAAGAAATTCATCTTACCATTGAAAGCTTGAATCTCCTTTTTGTTGCGCAAAAATTCTATTTGTTGGATTTGCTCCACCCTTGAAGGATCAATGTGAATACCATCTTTAGAAATTATATGACCAAGGAGTTTACCTTCTTCCATGGCAAAATGACTCTTTTTTGGGTTTAGAGAAATCCTGAACTTCCTACATTTCTAAAAAACAATCCTTAAGTGGTGGAAATGCTCATCATCAAAACCAGAAAATACCATCAAATCATCTAAATAGACTACCAAGAAAACATCCTTCTCATTAGCAAAAGCTATGTCCATCACCCACTGAAAAGTGGATCTGGCATTCTTTATCCCAAATGGCATCTTGGCATACTGAAAAGTTCCCCATGGTGTTGTGAAGGAAGTTTTGTCGTGATCTTTCTCATGCACCAAGATCTGATTATAGCCCGAGTAGCCATCTAGTAGTCACATCTGTGATGCTCCAACTACTTTTTGCAAAATATGGTCCATCTTAGGAAGAGGGTAATTATCCTTTAAGGACACTTTATTGAGGTTCTGAAAATCTATGCACAACCTTATGTCTCCAGTCTTCTTTTTTACTGGGACCAAATTTGAAATCGAATCAAAAAATCTAATTGGAATAATGATGCCAGCTTTAAACAATCTATTTACCTCCTTCTCGATGGATGGCAGCAGCTTTAGTTGATTCTTCTCAACTTTAGTCTAAAAGGTTTTTGATCCAGCTTGATAGGAATAGTATGTTGAATTATGTTCTTGTCGTACGCTTTCAAATCTAAATATCCCACGCAAAAAAATCATAAAATTCAGAAAGTAACTTAGCATACTTAGCCTTTATTTTGGGAGACAATGTTTTTTATAACTTTACAATCTTGGGCTACTTTGTTGTTCCAAGGTTTACCTCTTCAACTCCTTTTTCCATACGAACCAAGGTTGGTTTTCTCACCACATCATCTTGATCAAAGAGCTCCTCTAAATGTATGAGAGCTCTAGGAATAATATTATCCTTTAGCTGTAAAACCTCCATTTGATTTACCTCAATATCTTGTTCATTGGAATCACAAACATCATCAATGAATGCATTCTTAAACTTTCCTCCATTCTGCAAAAAGGCATTAATTTCATTGTCATCCCAAAAGACTTGCTAATACCTCGAATTATCAGAAATAGTAGGCCTATGTTTGACATGAATTTCAAATTTATTGCTAGAATTCATTGGAATCTTCAAATTTCTTGCAGCAGTGGCCAGTGAATCTGCAATGATGTTTTGACTTTGGGGCACTGCTGTCAAGGTGTATTCCAGAAACATCTTCAAAATATCTAGAACTAAATTTGTGTAGGCTCTCCTCCATGGATGCTTTGCTTGATATTCTCCTTTTACTTGTTTAATCACTAGCTCTGAATCACCATAAACAGAAATCCTTTTCGCGCTCAGTTTCTTCAAAAATTTCAGACTTGTAATCAACACCTCATACTTCGCTTCATTATTAGAGCAATCAAAAGCTAACTTATAGGAAAATACTCTAACATTACTTGGGACTTTGGTAGGCTGGAAAGCAGGGCTTCGAATCCAAATTCCAATACCGGCACCGTCTTTACCCACAGCACCATTGAAGTCCATGCTCCAAAGGCCGGCTTCATCTTCTAGATGTTGAAATTCTATTTCATTCTCGACCTTACCTTCACTGATTACTTCATTTTTCTGCTCTTCACTGATCTTTTCCTGCTATGTAAGCTGCGCAGAAGAAATTGTTGTTTTTTCTTTTTCTTGATTAAGAACTACTCTAAAATTCTCAGAAATTTCTGGTACATCATCTACTTCTACAAGTTGAATATCTACATCATTTAATCTACTATCAGAGTACAAAATAAAAGACTCTAAATCAGTATGTACAACATTTATCGGATGATTCACATGCTTCTCTTTACTAGTGATCATTTACTTCATTTTATTTTCCGAGTACAACTTCCTCAATTGACTGAAAATAGGGATTGTAGCATAAGAGAAGTCAAGTTGTAAAGTTCCTTTGAGTTTAGCTCCACATGACCTAGATAAGAACATACCAAATGGTGGTGGTGTATCAACAACTACCACATCCATCAAGACATTTTTGGATGGGATTTGATCTAAATAAACCACCAAATCTTTGATGAGACCAATGGAACGAACTCTACCAGAATCAAATGAGTACAAATCATGATATTTCCAGGTGATATCTAGGCCCAACTTTTCCATAATAGCTTTAGGCATCAAATTTTGGGAAGCTCCAGAATCTAACATGGCATTATGGAGAATATACTCATGCAATCTAAGACTCAGATAAAAGGGAGGGACTTCGCTATCTTCAAGTTGACCTTCTATGCCTGGACCAAAAATGAGGTCACTATGATCATCCTCGACATTCACCATGTCAGACAAAGGATCTATTTGCAATATTCTAGATACATAGTGTTTATAGTTGATATTCTTAAAAAGCTCAGTCAAAGGAATGGACACTTTCAATTTAGCAATTTCATTTTCTAAATTAAAAGATGAAAATTTATCTACCTCTTTGACACCAATGTCCTTCTTATCTGTTTTCTCTTTTGTTGCACTATCTTTTTGCTGATTGTTCTTCCCGTTTGCAACAATACTTGTTGATGGTACCTTGCTGGAATTCAGATCAGCAATATATTTTCCTTTCTTCTCAATGTTTGAGGAATCATTCTTTGACTGCACATCCTTTCTTTTTTGAATGGGATTGACCAGTACATCTCTGCTCCTTAAAGAGTACTGCCTCTGTTGTGTAGTCAAAGAATTCATATAACCACGCTAATAATCATCAGATTCAACCTCCAAAACCACATCATTTGCTAAGATGTAGTCCTCATCCCTATGAATGTCTGGAACTTCTGCATACTCTTCATCTTCAGTCAGAAATATGGGCATACCATCAACAGTGAAAAATTTATTTGTTTCAAATACTGGATCATCCTCATCTTCTTCTTCCATTCCTTGAACATAATTCTGCTATAAGGGAGTTCTGATCTATTGTTGTTGTTTTGCTGGTTTCTATGGTGCTTTTTGTTCTCTCTGCTTGATTCGGAATTGGGGCTGCTGCTAGCCTCTAAAATTTGGATTCCAGATTTGAGTTTCATGTGTATCTGTGATGGATAACTGGCCAACCATCCTCTCCATTGTTCGAACCAGTGTCTCCATTTTTACATCTGAAGTAGATGCCTCTTCTTTCATGGTCACTCTTTTCTTGGATCTCATTCTTTCTCTTTTGGCCAACAAGTTTGCTTCTATGCTCACAGCATTCTTTTGCATGTCTTCTAGTGTTGTAGGATCACGTTCCTGCATTTGATATTCCATATTAGTATCGAAACCGTCTGGAAACTTGAGCAAAGCCAATCCCTCCTGTGGTTTAATGTTTGCAGGAATAGCATTGTATACTGCATTGAACCTTACAGAATAGTCTTGTACACTCTCACCAACATTCCTTTTGATGTTATCATACTCGGAAAAAATCTGAAGGGGATTCTTCTTCACCTCCCATCTATCCAAGAACTGCCTATGGAGGATTGGTAAAGTGGTGATAGAAGCTACTGGTAAGGCTCTGAACCATTTCCAAACTTCACCTCCAAAGCTTTGTACAAACGACCTCATCATCACATCTTCAATTTCTACTTCATGGAGGTCAAAGAAATCATTCATTTTATCTGCATGCTACTGAGTTGTAATGGTTTGAGTGGCATCAAAGAAAGGTATATTGGTTTGATAATCAGCGGGCATGGCACCAAGATTTTGAGGTAAAACAAGGGGTGCATATCGGGCAGCCATAACTCGAGGTGGGGGAGGTGGATTTAAAGCAAGGCTTGTGGTACTTGATATATTCAAAGGGGAATTAACAATAGCTGGAGTAGTGTGAACACTCTGTAAAGATGAAAGCAGTGGGTAAGGGATTGTCTAGGTTGCAGTAGATGTAAAGAAGATATTTCGAAAATCACAAGATGACCTATTTTTCACCCAAGTGTCTCCGCTTGAAGGTTTTGTAACTGATCAAGAACATGAATAAGTTGTGACCCTGATTTACTTTGTGTAAACAAGTCTTCAATGGGGTTATCAGGAGATATAGAGGAATCAACAACTATTTGATCAATCCAACTCAAATATTTACTGCGAAATAGCCTTTGCTCAAAATGAACATCAAACTCAATATCTTGCAAAGTGTCTAACCTTTCCAGGAGTGAATGAACACAAGGAATGAAAACCTCACTTGATTGTTCTTCTGCTACACTACCTTTCTCTACATCTTTCTTATATTTCAGCCCAATTTTATGAGGATCACTGACAATGGTTGGAGGATTCAGATCTAGATTGGATCTAGTGTACTTTCTAGAAGCCAGTATGCTAAATTTTGAAATTTTATATATTTCTTTACAAATTTCCAATTCAGCCTAGTAAATTCTAAAAATCATCATCCACAAGCTTAAGAATTCAAATGAAAGATATTACCAAGGTGATTAATCTTTCATTCCCAAGTATGGTTGCCACTATTTTATCACCAGGATTGAACCTCAAGCTGAAAGAAGGCAATGCCAGGGTAACTGTTGTGTAGGTAAATCCCCTCTACGGACAAAGGTGATCCCACTAGCCTAACTGAGGTCTAGCAACAATCAAACAACGCTAACACGCAGGTTCCTAAATGCAAAATAAAGGTCAAGATGAGAGCCTACCTCGAATCCAACGCTTATATTCGTAGAAGGGTCGTCGCTTCCATTCTTTCACTTCAGCTGGTCACAATCCTCACGATCTCCGTGAACAGACACCTGCACATGCAAAGAAAAAGACAAATACAAGCATAAAAATCCGGGAAATGCAACTATGTATCAGGTTAGAAAGGATACAACTCAAACATCATAATAAAGACACATGAGTGGAACCATAATAATAGTCGTCTATTATTATTGATAAAACAAAAGAGAATACAACCAAGTTTTGACGTCAAATCCTCCTTTGGTTGGGTCCAGCCAGCAAGTCCCTCAAGCCTTCACCCTTGAAGGTAGATATCCCAAGACAAAACTCTCTCTCGCACAAGTTTACACAAGATGGAAACACTTCACAACCTTCCTTAAGCACTCTAGCAATCCCACACTTGTCACACCAGCTACCTATCAAGCTCACACACTATCAGCAACACTCCAAACACCATGAATTCCAAACTAGCAGCTTATGGCAATGGTGGAGGCTTAAATAGGAGAAGGAGTCACCATGAATGGTGGGAGAATGATCTTATATCCAAGGAAGGTGGCTCAAATGATGAAACAGACATGCCAGAGAAGGGAGGGCGACATTTACAAGGCCAACAACCGGGTCTGGAGTCATCTGGAAGGTCGGCTATTAGAATAAACTCGCCCAGACTGGATCATCATGGGTAAATAATTGCACTGGAGCGCTGACATCGCTACTGAATAACAAAGAAAGTCATATCAACGCGATCAGATACAAGTAACGGACGCGCTGTCACATGAAATTCAACCAGCGCAGGAATCACGTGTACTTCCGCGCTGGCAGCGCATCAGGTCTGTTTGGGAGCACTCATCAGTGCGTTTATTTTTACAACAGTTGTGATGATAGAATAACTTTGGCAAAGTGGGTCATTTGGCAACATTAGAGAGCATGAGCATGATTAATTTGGGCCCATGACACAGCAGGAAGACTGACAGGGAGACAGTGACAAATTACTATGTAACAGATGCCCCCTAAAGCATGAAGCCCGAGAGAGTGGGAGGGGTGAAATGCTTTACGACACTAGCTGGACTGGAACACCACCAGGAAGAACCTGCACGTATGTACAACTGATAGCTCAAATACATGATGTACATGGTATGGGCGTAGCCATCCATAACAGAGTACATAAAAATCTGGATCCCAGGTATGGATGCAGCCATCCGATGGGGATCAATAAATAGACTCAGGCATGGTCGCAGCCTTCCAGTGAATGAGTCATGTAGTGATTATAATAATCCACAAAATGTAGCCTAGATCCCAACATACAAAATCCAGGATCTTGCGCTCCAACTCGACCCAAACAAAGTACAAGTTCAAGCATGCGAATATAAGAGTCGAAGTCGAACATGCGAGAACATTGTCTGATTACCAGCCAATGATGAAAACTGTTAATAGACATGAGAGGTACCACCAATAATGACAATGGTCCTCAAGGTACTATAGGTACAATCTACAACGTGCGAATCAGTGAGCTGGCATCGAACACCCGCAGAATCATTCGATCGGAGGCCAATGATGAAAACCTTGCGTCGAACACGAAGAACCTGCCATTGACGCATGCAAGCTCTAAGGCACTTGAAGGGAGTCTCTAGGTCAACTTCCTGGATAATGCGCTGAAGTCGACAGGAAGTGACCTTGATCGAAGGTGAGCCATAATGTTTCCCACATCATCGACATGAGACAGAGAGGGATAAAACGTTTTTTGTGAGGTATCAAAGGGAGTTTGAGTATTCTGCAGAGGCCAACTTCTCTTGAACATATCAGCGGCACGACAATAGACTTTGCAGTATTTGATGTCAAATGATCATGGGTCATGGTCACAAGGCGATGAGTAAATGAATGGTCAAACAGGATAACCCAAACCCACGGAGGCAAGTGTGAAACAAGATGAGATGTCCCCACCCAGACACGAATGCAGACAAGTGCCATGTTCAAGAGCGACATAATGTCGACACGGCGATGATTACGGTTCCTTTATTCCCCCACCATTTCTGGCGAGTACCCCGGTTATTTTTGGATGGAAAGCTTGACGGGGATAGCATATGCTTGAGAGGCATCATCACGACGGAACCCGATGTCATTAAGTTTTAACGAGTCTGACAAAGGAAAAACTCAGCGTCTTTTCATATTTAGAGAGTTTGAAAAGACAGTGAAAAGGAAACTCCAGGGGTGTCCTTTTTCGTAAAGTTATGTCTCTCAAGCCCGAAAAAGTATAAAACCATGCTCGAAAGAACCTCCCGATCATTACAACCGAGGAGTACTTTTCAAGTAGTGACTTTGATCTGAAAAAGTAAAAAAGCGATCAAAACCACATCGCCTCGTGACCGTTAATGAACCTGAAATCATAAGGGTCCGAAAATCTTTTCGTTTTTACATAGTCAGAAAAGGGTTTAAAGACGATCGCCTCTCATTTACATTTAACGAGTTGAGAGGGCCAACCCGGCAATCTTTTTGTCTTTAAACGGTCATAAAAGAGCTAAAAGAAGACCTCCATTTTTATTCTCTTTAACGAGTCGAAAAGGGAAAAAATACTCGGCAATCTTTTCATGTTTTATGAGTTAGAAAAGAGCTTAAGGGTGACTCGGGTATGGGTTCAGTTTTACACAAGCTTGAACCATGGAGAACTCTGCTTGGATTCAGTTTCATGTTTACACAAGCTTGAAACAAAAAACTATGCTTGTTATAAGTTCGCATGCCCCCAGCATAATGATGCAAAACGAGGCACATGCCCCCCAAGCTTCATGGCATTCAACAAAGTGGATGGAATGAAGGTTCACTTTCGAGATCTTGGAACGAATCGACTTGTATTTTACGAGATCTTAATCAAAAGACTCAATTTGGAAAGGGGGGTTGTTTCATTTTTTAATGAGGTTGACACAGTAAACGAACTATCCTCATAACCCTTGTTTCATTTTTTAACGAACTTGACACAAGATCAGGAACTATGCTCGACTAGACCCAATTGCATTTTTTAAGGAGCTTGACATAGGAAAGTGAACTATGCTCCGACCAAACCCAGTTTCATTTTTTAAGGAGCTTGACATAGGAAGGAACTATGCTCCACCCAGACTTCATCATAATGAACAAGAAGTCGTGGCTTCCAAGAGTGCTACTCCCAGTGGAAGGACAAAATCTTGGAAATTGGGACCCAATGCCCCTAGGACACTATGCATGATAGCAACATCACTGGATATAGGCACGGGATAAGTAGCAACGTAGTTGACCTACGGCAGGGCAGATACAGCCAGTGGATAAAAACCAGGAGGGGATGACAACTTCACAGGAGGAACCGGGGGACTAAATAACGATAATTGATATATAGTCACCATCCTTCCATCATGTGGAAAGCAAACCACATGGAAAAGTGAAGAGACAAGGGCCCCCATGGCATAAACATAGTCACAACCAAGGAGAAGACTGAAATCTAAAGCACCTTGGGTAACCAATACGTCTATATAGATGGTTTTTCCTCCCAAAGTAATAGAGAACTATGGGAGGATCCCCAATGGTTGACTGGTTCCTCCGTCAAATGCCATCAAATTCTGCGCGACCGGCACAAGCTGTGGGGAGCCCAAAGCTTGCCAAGTAGTCGAAGGCATAAGACTGACAGATGCACCCTCATCCAAGACAATGCCAGGTACTGCCTTATCATAGGCATGTACTGTAATCTGGAAAGGCACATGGGATGGAAGGCAGAAGGCGGTCAAATAGCTCCAGTCGAAGGAAACGATGGAACTACTTGGTGGGGGAATCGTATGATTGCCCCCCTGCTCTAAGAGAACCGAAGAAGGACTCTCTAGATTAGCTGGGATAGGAGAGTCATTTTCGGGCTCAAGAGAATCTGACAAGACGAGAAGAACATGATCATGATGCTCTTCCAGAATAGAGTGATCAACAGGTGGTGAACTCAAGCTGACACTCTCTGCGACCAATGGTTGGTCTGGAATAGGCTTGGCACAGCCAGGTTCGGGAAGAGGAGCCTGGACAAGAGAAAAATCTAAGTCAATCCCTTTGTCAACAGGGAGAGGGTCTGAAGAGAGCCTCTGATAACCAACAAGAAGTTGGGCTGAAGAAGCTGTAAGACTTTCCAAAACAGTGGAAGCTTTGTCCATGAGCGGACAAAGGTGAAGGGGATGATTGCCCTCACATAGTCTACAGGGGATTCGAATCCTCCCTTTCTTCTGAATGTTGTCAGTTGATAGGGTGGCATCGCCATGAGCTTTAGAGGACGATGAGGGACGAGCTGGATCGCGAGACCATACTTCAAGGATCCTGGGAATGCCAGGACAATCACGAAGAAGGTGGTCATCCTTGCACAATCTACAAGGAAATTTAACCTTCCGCAGAGGAGCAGAGGGTGGCTCGACTTGAATTGGATTTGGAGCAGTCATTGCACTTTTAGCCTCTCCCTTAGGAGACTTCTTCTTCTTTGTCTTATTCTTCTTCTTCTTAGCCACCTGGTTACTTGAATCCAGACTTTCACCAGGCGAAGTAGAAGATGAGGATGCAGAAACAGGCGAAGGAAGGGAGAGGTTGACCTTAGAATCAACATGATGTTGTTCGGGTGGAGGAACCGATTGACCAGCAGTCAAGACAGTAGGGACCAGAGAGGTTGAGAACAACCAAACATGTAACCCAATAGTTAACCCAGGAAGGGACAACATTGCCATGTAAGGAGCACCAACATTTCCTAAAGAAGAGAAATGACCAGGATTCCCATCAGAGGAGATGCCTGGGTTGGTGAACTCTGGAAAAGTTTCCATTTAAACGAGAAAGAACCCTACTCAAGCTAACGCAAACAAGATCTAACCGGGAAAATGTGAATCATGGCCAAATAAATTTTAAGACACCAAGACATAACTTGACCTTTTCATTTTTTAAGAGTCGAGAAAAGGACAAAAAGATGACTCTAGTCACCTTCGAATGTTTAATGAGCCTGAAGTGACAAGTGATCAATAGAGCCTTTTCTTTTAAGGAGTCTGAAAAGGATCAAAAAGTGACTACTCTGGAGAAACTAGGCAAGGGTTTTACCAGACAATCCGTAAAACTGCATATACACCTTAGCGATCATATGAAAGCCAATGACTTTCTGTACGGCAGTCAATCTTCCCGAATTTTGTGTTCAGTGCATTACGGGCTGTAAAGCGGCAGACACGACTTCCTGTGGATCAAGGATGATAACCTAGTGGAGTCTCCCCATATATACGCGGCGGTACGTGGGAGCACAAGTCCGTACTAGACCACAGTTGAATCACACAAGGAGGAATCACCCAACCTTAATGTGAGAACAAAAGTGACTAGGTTTAACGATGCCGAAACACGTCTCTAGGCTAGACCTCTAGAATGCGAGCGTTATGTTCCAATGCATTTTTAAGTTCATTCGATTTATTTTAAAGTTGATCTTGAGTTAAGTTTCGGTTTTCAGGTCCTACCGTATGTAATTTCTCAAAATCCCTAAATGCACTCTATATGCAAAAATATGTCATTCCATTCGATTAATGCTCATTACAAGAGAGTTAGAGGGCTTTCACACAAACGAAATGATCACAAAACAACAAATAGCTTCCCTAATGCAGCTAATGGAAATTCACAAATTTTTCTTTGAGATCACTAATGATTAATCAAAATGGAAAGCTTCTAATTCTTCATTATCTAATACAAAGAAAAAGAGATTTTTCTTTTTGTTGATGGCAAAGTGCATTAAAAAAACTTTGAGAAACGATAATAGACAAATGTGGAAAAAACCGGTTGACCCCAAACAACTGTGATCCGTGCCCGAGTAGTGAAAAGAAATCGAAACAATGTCAAGATTGGTTCAACAACGATCACTTAAACAACCAAGCAAAAGCAAGCAAAGAGGAAGGCTCAATCAAACCAATAGCAAGCAGTAAATGAACCTTTGCAGACAAGTAACCAAGCAAGCTAATCCAACAAACTTGGAACAATAAAACTAGGTCACAAAGCAAAAAGCAAGATTCGCTTCAACAAGACTCACAAGAAAGTGCTTCAATCTTCAGACAATGAAAATCAAGTCATAAATCAAGTTAAAAAAGTAGGGGATAGCAAGACCAACAGGCTCAGGAGGTAGAATTGAAGAACTTCAATCCTACAGGAATCAGCGCGGGTGGAACACAGCAACAGTGCGTTGATAAGAAACTACGCGTAGCAACAATGCGATGTCAGTGTGGAAGTACACGACTTAACCGTGATGGTTTGATTTTCAGAACCATCGCGACCGTTTTATGTATTAACGCGATGATCAGGAAGTCACAGAAAGGGCTATGCGATCGTAGCGCGACTGTTTTATAATAAACCACGATGAAGCTAAAAAATGACCACAATCAAGCCAAAAACTCCTAATCCAAGGAAATCACTCTTTAAACAATCAAGGCACTTCCCAGACCGAACCAGGAAACCCAAAAAATAGAGAACTAATCTCCAAACTTTGAAAAGGGAGCAAAAATCAAACTCAAGGAAAAAATGAACAAGAAAAGGGCAAAAGCTAGCTCCACGCTGTTCAGTTCGTAAACCAAACTGGAGATTGACTGAAGTGGCTTTGATCTACTTCGATAATGCAGAGCAATAGCATTTCGAAGGCTACCTGGCCGTGCTTCAGGTTCCGTCTTGTTACACAGTAATTTGTCACCATCCTTGTTACCCCTCTCCCGCATCTTGGAGGACCCATTTCAGGTGAGAAGTGACAAGACTTGAAACCACTTGCCTTATTCACCTCTAAACATGAGCTTCATATGCCCTTAAGACATCTCCTGCTCATTGCCCTTAAAAACAACCCTTTTTGCATTAGCGTTGGTGCCCTGTGTTATGCCCACGCCAATGGGGAA
>APFE031032170.1:0-11102 GCA_000404065.3 Pinus taeda | reverse complement strand
AAGGCAAATAAGGAATTCATTCCTTCATCATAAATATCACTCAAGTTTCTGAACTTCTTACCTCTTTCACTTGGTGTGCAAGTTCTTGAAGATGCACTTGAATTTCCACTCTGTGGTGTGCTTGGAGAAGCACTCTCATTTATCCTCAATGGTGTTCCTTGCTGTCCTTGTGTTGGCGCTGCTATTTGGGGATGCATTTCAGCCACCTCCTCATCATCTTCATCATGTTCAACTTCGATTCCTATATTCACATGCTTGAACTTGTACTATGTTTGGGTTGAGTTGGAGCGCAAGACCCCGGATTGTGCATATTAAGATCCGGGTTTCATTTTGTGGATTATTGTAAATCATTACATGACTCATTCATTGGATGGCCGCGACCATACTTGTGTCCATTCATAGATCCTCATCGGATGGCTGCGTCCATGCCTGGGATCTAGTTTTTTATACTCTGTTACGGATGGCTGCGCCCATACCACATATATATCATGTACTTGAGATATCAGTTGTACTTCTTTTCGCAGGTTCTCCGGTGGCAGTGTTTCAGTCACACATGTTCTTGTAAAGAACTTCACCCCTCTCTCTCTCGGGCCTCATGCTTTAGGGGGCATCTGTTACACAGTAATTTGTCACCGTTTGTCACCGTCCCTGTTACCCCTCTCCCACATCTTGGAGGACCCATTCCGGGACTTGTGAGAAGTGACAAGACTTGAAACCACTTGCCTTATTTACCTCTAAACATGAGCTTCATATGCCCTTAAGACATCTCCTGCTCATTGCCCCTAAAAATAGCCCTTTTTGCATTAGCGCTAGTGCCCTGTGTTATGCCCGCGCCAATGGGGAAAATCCTAATGAAAGGGCGCGCCATTAGCGCTCTGTCCCAGAGTCGCAATCGCGCCAATCATTTTGGGCAAAGTTTTTAACCACTCAAACCTCCGAAGGTTTTGTCCACCTCATTCACCAAACTGATTCCAAGTTGAGTGAGGATGGTTTGGCTTCAAATCTCCTTGGATGGAAAGTTGTTTGCCACCATTCCATGGAAGTTTCCAAGTGATCAAGCCAAATCCATGATTGTGGGGGATTGACCTTATCTCTTCCTTTCCCTCTATAAAAGCTTGTTCCCATGGCTTGAACAAGCTAGTTCTGGTTCTAATAGCTTTGACTCTTGTGGCAATACTTGTGCTGAAAGGAAGATATCAAAAGGTTGGAGTTGCAAGAAGCCTTCTTTGTATCCATAAGGCTTTCCCTAAGTAAGGAGACTTTTTCACTAAAGAGAGAGAGAGCTTGTCCCTCACCCCTTCAAGCTTTTGCAAGACTTGTGTAGCTGAGCACCCAGCCAGAGGAGGACTTGACGTCAGGACACTGGTTGTATTCTCCTTTGTTGAATTATTAATAACAGATGACTATCATTATGGTTCCATTCTTGTTGTTCTTGTAATGGTTGACGTTGAATTATATCATTCCTGACTAATGTATAATTGCATATATTAGATTTCACACTTGTGTTTGTGTTGTTCTCTTTGTGTGCAGGTGTCCATTCACGTGGATAGTGGAGGATCGTGACCAGCCAAGGCAAAGGTAACGCGGGTGACATCTCTTCTACAAACTAAAGCGTTGGATCTCAAGTAGGTCTTCAACACCTACTCTTTATTTGCAATTAGGAACTTGTGTGATAGCATTGTTTGACTGTTGCTAGACCCATTCTGGGCTAGTAGGGGTCGCCTCTATCCATAGAGGTGATTTACCTCTCCAACAATTTGGTGACTCCACTGGGGAGTTTAGCTTGTTGTTTTGATTTGTAAACTTAGACGGAGTCTGAAACACGGCCAGATAGCCTTCGAAACACTACTTCTTTGCAGTAGTGAAGTAGATCAAAGCCGCTTCAATCGATCTCCGATTTGGTTTACGAACTAAACAAGTTGGAGTTTGTCTTGCCTCTTTGGTTTTCTTTTGTTTGCTTACTTAGATAAGCCTTTGGAATTGAGTTTCTTGCTACCCCTGTGCTTTTTGACTTGCCTTAAGCTTGTGACCCAAGCCCTGGACTGCGTATTTTTCTTTTGAAATTAGCAAACTTTGTTAGCGCGCTTTTTGCCTTCACAGTCGCACTAGTGGCCCTTGTTGCTAACTGATAACCCGTGCCAATCCCTGTTTAGCGCGAGTTACAGCCTGACAGTCGCGCCAGGCCGTTTAGTTTTTGGTCCACTTGTTTTGCTTTTTGTCCGAGCTTGGATTATGCATTTTGCCACCTCTTTTTCAGTTGCTGGAGTGTGTTTAAGCCCTGTTTGACTGGTTTGCAACCTTTGTCCTCCGGGTGTTTGCCTCTTTCCATCGATTTCACACCTCAACCCTAGGGCATCTAGTGGCCATGTGTGTCGAGCCTCCTGTGGGAGTTTTGGGTCCTTTGATCATCCGGTTAACCTTGTGATTGCTTTTCACATTTTCTTCAGTGATTGTTGAAGCGTTTTTGAGTGATTTCCGAACAACTTGCTCTTGTTTGCTTGGATTTCATTCTAGCTTTGTTTGAGCTTAGATCACATAGCTCATGTGAAGCCTTGTTTTCCTTTTGATTTGGAGAACTATTTTAGTGTCTTGGGATTTCATTGTGCCTTTATTGAGTGAATTTGCTTCTTTTCTCAGTGTTGTTATCTTTCAAAATTCATTCTAGTGCATTGTGCTTGTAGAAAGAAATCAAATAATCTCTTTTGCATTTAATAGTGAATGGAATAGAACTTTTCGTTATTTTCATTATTGAAAAGAAAAAGTTTTGTTTATTTGCCATTAGCTGCATTAGGTTGTTTGGTTGATTGAGTTCGTTTTGTTTGATCGAAACTCTTAACCTTCTCATAGTTAGAATTCATCAAACGAAATGACTTTCTTTCGCATGTAGCTTGCATCTAGGAAATTGTGGAAGATCACATACGATAGGGCCTTGAACTGAAACTTAACTAAAAGATCAACCATAAAATAAACCGAATTAACTTAAAAACGCATTGGAACATAACGGAAATATTCTAGAGGTCTAGGCTAGAGACGTGCTCTAGCGTCGTTAAACCTAGTCACCTTTGTTCTCACATTAAGGTTGGGTGATTCCTCCTGGTGTGGTTCGATTGTGGTCTAGTACGGACTTGGGCTCCCACGTACTGTCGTGTATATATGGGGAGACTCCACTAGGTTTGCATCCTTGATCCATAGGAAGCCGTGTCTGCCGCCTTACAAGCCGTAACACACTAAAAACAGCATTCAGGAAGATTGACTGCAGTATGGAAAGTCTTTGGTTTTCATACAATTGCCAAGGTGTATAAGCAGTTTTACGGATTGTCTGGTAAACCCCTTTGCCTAGTTTCTCCAGAGCAGTCACTTTTTGATCCTTTTCGGACTCTGTAAAAGAAAAGGTTCTATAGAGCATTTGTCACTTCGAGCTCTCAAAACATTCGAAGGCGACTAGAGTCACCTTTTGTCCTTTCCTCGACTCTTAAAACATGAAAAGGTCAAGTTATGTCCTAATGTCATAAAATTTATTCGGCCACGATAACATTTACCTTGGTAGATCTTGTTTGCGTTTAGTTTTGAGTAGGGTCTTTTATCGTTAGTTTGCTTAGGGTCTTTGTTTGATCATCCTGGCGGATCCATCAACTCCATCTCCTGTCCCAAGTGACCAAAGGTCTCCATCTTCTGTTGCCCCTGAGACACTGGTTTGCCACACTCTTCCTATTGTTCCGAGCATCCAACCGTTGAACTATCGAGCTCCAGAGGACGAGCTTTACGACTTGTTTTGGAACCCTGTTTGGGAACCCTCTGAAGAGGACTTTCCTACCACTCCTGTTGGTGTTCCATTTCTAATGGCTTCTTCCGATATGGAGGATACATCTCCTGTGTCGAGTGGGACGCCCATTATGTCGAGTATTAATACTCCCATTTCGGCTACATCCCCAATCATCTCTACGCCCTACACCGTTACACCTCTCGGTGTCACGGTGTCGGCGCGCTATAGATCTTTCAGGGATGCTATGAACTCCGCAGCTTCCTCTTCTATGTGGGATCAAAACATCATCCCTACCATAGGATCGTTTGTTTCCCAAGTTCACCATACTGCTGTTACAGTAGTCCCAACCAATCCGACCGTCTGTGTTGCGTCGTCAAGTCCAGTTGTTAGTGTCGTTATAGCGTCTTCTGCTGTCACTTCTGCTGCAGGCCCATCTCAAGGTCGAGCACAAAGTGGTCAATCGACACATACTGCTAGAGTTGTGCACCCCGCAAGTGGTGCTCCTCCTACTTCCGATCATATGACAGCAGAGGAGGCATATTTTTAGTACTTGCGTAATGTCCAGAACCCAAGTGGGCAAGGCCCCTATTATGATCCTGAAAATCATTATTTGTATACCTCCTTGCCCGAAGAGCCTTACGTTGAGGCTTCTATTACATTAAGCATGGCTTGGGGTGCTACCGGATATGGTGGCGGCCAATACCATCAGGGTCAAGGACAGCCATCCCAAGGACCACCCTACCAGGGTCAACAGCCTTACTCGCAACCTAATCATGGGCAGCAGTATTATGGCTAGAATTACCCAAGTCAACAAGGAGGCCCACAAGGACAACCCTATCAGGGACAACCTTTGGCCTCTAGTGGTCCGTCTTTCACATATCTTGGGCAACCTTCTGGAAACCCGGGACAACCCAACGCTCAACAAGGACAACCCGGGACCCAACAAGGCTACCCTTCGGGGAAACCTTATGGGAACCAGGGACAACCTTATGTTTAGCAAGGTCAACCCGGAAACCAGCAAGGCAACCCTTCTGGGCAAGGGGGCTAGCCTTACACACAGCAAGGCCATCCTACCACTCAGAAACCATCTGGTCAACAAGGACAATCCTCGGTTGCGCAAGGGCAGCCCCTTGCTCAGCAAGCTCGACCTTCTGGACGAACTGGGCCATCTCAGATCCGACCAGGACAACCTTCCAGCTAGACGGCCCAGCATGCAGGAGGGTACCAATCCCGGCCTCCTCTTTCAGGTGGGTATCAATCCCAACATCCGTATTCAGGTGGGTATCAATCCCAACCTCCTTATTCAGGCGGGTATCAATACCAGCCTCCTTATTCAGGTGGGTATCAATCCCAACCTCCTTATTCAGGCAGGTATCAATCCCAGCCTCCTTATTCAGGTGGGTATCAATCCCAGCATCCGTATTCGGGTGTTTTTCAATCCCAACCTCCTTATTCAGGCGGGTATCAATCCCAGCCCCCTTATTTAGGTGGGTATCAATCCCAGCCTCCTTATTCAGGCAGGTATCAATCCCAGCCTCCTTATTCAGGTGGGTATCAATCCCAGCCTCCTTATTCAGGTGGGTACCAATCCCAGCCTCCTTATTCGGGTGGGTACCAATCCAAACCCCCGTATTTAGGTGGGTATCAATCCCAATCTAGTCATCAAATGCCGCCTGGTTCCCAGGCTTAGTATGGATACTAGCAACCCCAGGGGCAAAATCAATATACCCTGTATCAAAATTACCAACAGCCGCAGGATAAACCTTATCAAAATTATCAACAACCTCCCAGCCAGTATGGTAACCAATGGGGCGCTGGGGGGCAGAATCAGTATCAGCAACCCGGTTCTGGAAACAACCCTTACGGACAAAATCCTTCTGGACAAGGCCCTTTTGGACCTGGTCCATCGGGACAAGGCCAGTGGGGGCAATCAGGAACTGGATGGAATTCTGGCTCTACCTCGTATCCGGGACAAATGTCCTTTAACCCGTAGCTACCATTTCTAGCGATGTTGGAATTGCCCGATGTGTCGAAGTTAACAAATGATCCCATTTTACATAATCCACAATGGCCACCAGTTCCAACTAAGATACCTAGTGACTATCCCAAATTCGACGGGAAAGCCGGAGAGGACCCTCAAGCTCATGTGATGACGTATCACTTATGGTGTTCGTTCAATTCATGGCTCGATGACTCGATTCGGCTTCGCCTCTTTCAGAGGACTCTCACTGTTTCGGCAGCTAAATGGTATATTGAATTGACCCGCGCGTCATTTCAAGATTTCAATTCGTTGGCAATGGAATTCCTTACTCACTTTCAGTTACCCATTCGGTACGAGACAGGGACTCACCTCCTTACGTCTCTTAAGCAGGATACGGCTACACATATCTCCGATCATATACATGAATGGAGAAGGCGTCGCAGGTTGATCAAGTTCTGGATTCCTGATCAACTCCTCACCGACTGGTTCACGACTTCCTTTTTCCCTAAGATTGCACGGGACATTGCTATGGGAGCCTGTGTAACTGAAG
The DNA here is from genome assembly GCA_000404065.3 of Pinus taeda. NCBI lineage: Eukaryota > Viridiplantae > Streptophyta > Pinopsida > Pinales > Pinaceae > Pinus > Pinus taeda. The sequence goes on along the minus strand of APFE031032170.1, from coordinate 4,808 downwards.
AGCAAGCAATCGTGCGCGCTCAGTACCTAGACTTAGTTTACTCTCATTCTGGTACCTTGTATGAGTATTTTCCGGACGCCCCAAGGCCCGGTACATCCAAGGCTCCGGCCAAGCCATCTTTCGATGGAGTCATTGGCTCTGTGAACCCGGCCTCTAAAAAATCATCGCACCCTGGGAAGCAAAATTCAAGTGCATCTAACGAAAACACTTCTCAGGGTGGTTTAAACTCTGGTAACACTTCCGAGGTCAACGTCGTCCAGTCCACCACGGCGGGCAAGGCCTCGAAAGGAAAGAAAAAGGAAAAGGGGAAAGGGAAAAATAAATCCGAGCAACCCAAACAGGAATCCTCTCAAACCTCCAGCCGAGGAAGGAGCTAGGCGCAAACCCCAAGTATCCTTGCCTCATTTGTGAGGAGGATCACTATACTAAGGACTGCCCCAGGTGGTCCGAAGTTAGTCGTTTGTTGAAAGGTGCTCCTGGGGTCCCTGCGGTTCTTAAAGAACCCTTTCCCTCTCAACAAACTCAAATGGTGGCTGATCCCTCTTCTTCTCCCTTCAGTTCCCAGGTCTTCATGGCTAGAACTATTCCTGTTCATGTAACGACTTGAGCAAAGGAGTATCCGTCGTCCGTCGGGAAGGAGCCAGAGGTTCCCTCAAGTGCTCCTTCATCCAGCTCTGGTCCCCTCCATATCGAGAGACCGAGTACTGAGATGACAATCCAACCCCCTCCCAAAGGGGTACTCAGAAGATCTTCTTATAATCCGAATGCTCGTGCTGCCCAGCACTATAGCATCGTAGAGGACCTAGCGCAGGCTTCGTCAGCTATGTCCTCCTTAGAGGTTCTTCAGAGTTGCCCCCCCCAGAGGAAATCCCTACTATTGGCCATCGGTGGCATCAACCCAGCGGACTCGGATTTGATTACCTTCATCCTCGAGAGGCATGTTCCTCGACTACCTCATCAGATCATTTTTCTCATTCAAGTCGTCATCAATTCCAAAATGATACATCGTACATTTATTGATGAAGGCGCATCAACCTGCATTATGTCTATTGCGTGTTGGAAAGCGATCGGGTCCCCGACTCTGAGTCAGTTTCCAACGACCTTGGAAGCATTCGATGGGAGAGAATCCCGCCCTTATGGTATTCTTCAGCAACTACCAATCACCTTAGAAGGGAAGACTATGGAAGTAGAAGTTGAGGTTGTTGACGCAAATCTCACATATAACCTCCTTCTGGGCTGGAGTTGGACGTATGCCATGCATGCCGTGGCTTCATCCCTCTTCCGTGTCATTCGTTTCCCTCATCAGGGGAAAATTGTCACGGTTGACCAGCTCTCTTTCTTCACTTCCTCTTCTGAGGGGAATGTACCATTCGTCGAGCATACCTCCGTTCCGTTTGAGAGTGTGGGAGCCGGGCTCTTCAAAGAACCCGCCATTATGGGTGTTTTCTCCCTCCCACCTCCCAACCCCACCTCGATCTCCATGATCTCGGTTCGTTCTGATCCTTGGACCCTCCCCTCCATCAACCAGATAGAATCTTGGGGTGAGGAGATGCCGTTGAGTCCAGCCAAGCTCAACTACATCGAAATTGTTGCTGCATCGGCCCCTCATGATCAACCCACTGTCACGAGTGGGGCTCTTGATTCAGATGATTTTCCCCCCTGGTTCGGAGAATACACCTCCTCGGACCCATTAAAGGAAATATTTCCTTTCGATGAGGCTATCATAGAGACTGTCTCTGGAAGAACGTCCGTGGTCCCCTCTTCACCACCGTTCCTCCTTTCTCCCTACCCTTTGTGAAACACTGCTTTGTCTTGAGCGATTTGCTCCATGTCTCCCTTCTCAACCTCTTCAGACGCCCATCCAGATTTATCATACATCGTCTGAAGGGAATTTAGGGAACATCACGCAGACGCAACCCATCGACATCTCTGTTAAGCCAGGGATTGTCGAGAACATTTATATAGGAGTCACCTGCACTCCTGAGGAGATTCAGATTTATATCGCACTTTTCCGCGAATTTCGTGATGTCTTTGCATGGTCCTACGAAGAAATGCCCGGTATTGATACATCCATAGTAGTGCACGAGATACCAACATATCCTGGGGCCAAACCTGTTCGTCAACGTTTGCGTCCCGTGCACCCCCGTAAGGTGACAGCTATCAAAGCAGAGGTTGAAAAGCTTCTTAAAGCTGGATTCATTTATCCTATTCCATTGACAGATTGGGTCTCAAATATTGTTCCTGTAGATAAAAAACAGGGTACCATTCGCGTCTGTGTCGATTACCGCGACATTAATAGAGCTTGCCCAAAAGACAACTACCCCACGCCATTCGTTGACCAACTCATTGACAAGTGTGCGGGCAACAAAATATATTCTTTCATGGACGACTTCTCTAGTTACAACCAGATTAATATCGCCCCTGTTGATCAACACAAGATGGCGTTCATCTGTCCGTGGGGCACTTTTGCTTACAAAAAACTCCCCTTCGGTCTTAACAATGTCGGCGCTACCTTTCAGCGTGCGATGTCTTATGCCTTCCACGATATTAGACACATTGTATAGCCTTATCTAGATGACCTTCCCGCTCATTTAGCTAAGCGCGCGAACCACCCATTGCATCTTCGTGATATTTTTCTTCATTGTCGACACTATAATATCCGATTAAATCCTCATAAATGTGTCTTCTGCGTCGAATCTGGTCGACTTCTCGGGTTTATCGTCTCCCGAGAGGGCATTCGTTTGGATCCCCTTAAAGTCGAGGCAATTGTGAATCTTCCTCCCCCTGCTACTTTGCGGCAATTGCAGAGCTTACAGGGAAAAGCTAATTTTCTAAGACGGTTCATCCCAAACTATGCCAAAGTGGTAAAGGGTTTTACCCAGTTACTTAAGCGTGACACCCCATTCCGATGGGATGCCATAGCCAAGGAGTCTTTTGCTCGTCTCAAAACTCTCCTAGTTTCTGCCCCTTTGTTGCGGCCTCCAAATTATCATCGTGACTATACACTATATTTGGCCACTGCCAATACCACCATCGGTATGGTTTTGGTCCAAGACGACGATGTTGGCATCAAACATGTCATTTATTATCTTAGTCGCAACTTACTAGATACGGAGACTCGATATGCATATGTCGAGAAGTTGGCCCTCGCTGCTGTCTGCGCCATCCAACGTTTCCGTCACTACATTTTGTTGCGTACTACGACGGTGATTTCGGATTACAACCCCATGACCTACATTCTCTCACGACAATCACTGGGGGGCAAATACTCAAAGTGGATCATCATCCTCCAAGAGTTTGACTTGGAATTTACTGCTGCCAAGTCCAAGAAATCACTTATCTTTGCCAAACTGTTGTGTTCCTTGCCATCCGCCGCTACTTCCTCGTAGATAGAGGAGTCTATTCCAGATGAAACTCTTTTCCTTATTAGCACCCTTGATCCTTGGTACGGGGACATCATTGTCTACTTGCAGACGTCCTCCTTCCGCCCTGAGACCTCGAAAGACACTCGTTGACGGGTTCTTCGCCGATGCTTAACCTTCGAAGAAGCTGAAAGAGTTCTAAATGACTGCCACTCTGGTGCTTGTGGCGGTCACATGCCTAGATATGCCACCGCACAGAAAATCCTCTGTGCTGGCTACTTCTGGCCTTCCATTTTCAAGGACTGCATTCTTGCCGTTCGTTCTTGTCACGAATGTCAGATTTACCAACGGAAGATGCGTGCGCCCCCTGCCCCGCTGCACCCCGTTGTGACCGTCGGCCCCTTTTCCAAATGGGGCATCGATTATGTGACATGTAACCCTCGCTCGGCTGGGGGGCATGGATACATCATCGTTGATGTAGATTACTTTACGAAATGGGCCGAGGCGATGCCTACATTGTCTGAAGACGGTCACACCGCGGCGCAGTTTCTGTTTAACCATGTTATTTCGTGGTTCAGAGTTCCAAAAGCCATTGTCACTGATCACGGAAAACATTTCCGTAATCATATGATGGCCGAGTTGACAACCCAGCTAGGTCTTCGGCATGATAGTTCGACTCCGTACTATCCTCAGGCAAACGGTCAAGTGGAAGCCGTGAACAAGGTCTTGGTCACGATGCTTCAAATAACTATTGGCATGCACAAGTCTAGTTGGCATTTGATGTTGTTTTCCACTTTGTGGGCCTACCGGACCTCCGTGAAGGACGCCACCGGTTTCACCCCTTTTCAGTTAGTATATGGACTGGAGGCGACCCTTCCCATTGAGTGTGAGATTCCTTCACTCAAATTAGCTGTCGAGTTACTCCCCAATACTACTCCTGTAGAAGAGCGGCTTATTTACTTGGAACGGCTGGATGAGACACGTCGTCTAGCCTCCCTAGCTATCGAAGCTCAAAAGAAGCGAGTGAAAACTCACTTCGATAACACTGCTAACCCCCGCTCTTTCATCGAGGGAGATCTAGTACTGCTCTACGATCAAGCTAACAATAAGCTAGGGGCAGGAAAACTCGAGCCAATGTGGCATGGGCCCTATATTGTGAAAATAGTTTTACAAAAGGGTGCCTATGAGCTGATAGATTATGAAGGTAATCCCCTGGATAGGCCCCGCAATGGGCTGTATCTTAAGAAATATTATGCCTGAGTCCAGGCACTCTCTTTTCTTTTTGTACATGCATATGCTTTTAAGAGTGTGTTGTGTGCGTGTGTGTTTATTTAGTTTTTATCTCAGTGTGTCGGTGTGATTGCCTCTTATTGTGTCTTTTGCTTCTTGAATAGATGTCTGGATCGCCTTACGTTGGTTTCGATGATGGTGCTTCCCGCAGTACTC